>DWGR01000174.1:0-29444 GCA_018247715.1 Heliconius burneyi
CGCCGTTCCCCACGTTCTGCCAAATTCTGGAAGCATTGCGTGTTGAATGGCAGAACTCGACGCCGTGCTTTTGCCTAGGTACCAGAGCGAAGAAATGGAAGGAAGACAAAAGACTTTATGGAAGACTGCTCCACCTGGATGAACTCGACTCTCTTACCAAGCTATCCTTATTCGAAATGATATATCAAATATTCTAATACGAGTTCTATAAAGAAAACTGTCAAGATAAAGTTATATCCATAAGACCATAATATTATAATTCTATTTCTAACTTTATCATTAATAAATTAAAATCAAAGAAAAATTAAATCAGCTTCACGCTGTATCCCGCACACACTCCACTTTCTACCGAATTCTGGAGAGAATGCCTGTTGAGTGGTAGAACTCAAAGCCGCGCTTTGCCTCGACACCAGAACTAATAAATGGAAATATAAACGTAAATAAATATTTCACTTACTCGAGTGGAGGTCGAACCCACAACCGTGGCGTTACAATCACACCACGCCGCTGCGCCACGACAGCCTCTCATTATTAAAATGAAAAATTATTGAACACGACTGCATATACAGTAACTGCACTTAACTACCATTTCTTCATATAACTACTTGTATAATATGTATTTGTATTTCCTTCCACGCGCCACGGAACTGTGGAATGGCCTACCCGCTGCAGTGTTTCCAGGTCGATATGATATGGGTACCTTCAAAAAGCGCGGCTATCTCCACCTTAAAATAAAGTAAAACATGCAAAGAGTCGAAATCGGTATGGATATATATCAAAGTACATACTGGTAAGGTAAGGTCACGTAAAAACCATGAGGACCTCCGGAAAGGCATGTATAAAGAGGTTGATGACAGTGGACGAGGTGAAAGAGGTATGTAGAGACCGTAACGTTTGGCACTCCGTTCTCTGTGACTACCCCGCTAGGGATAAAGCGTGAAGGTGTGTTGTGTTATCGATTACTTTAGAGCTAAATGTATGGATAAATACAAAACAATTATTTATAAGTACACGCCACTTAAATATTTACTAAAACATTTTAATTTATAAGGAAGATCTTTGGGAAGGATAACGGAATGGAAATAAAATACGTAAATCTATAATTATAATAAAATCGTAAGAGGGTCGGTGTCTGTACTTGGAAGATATTTAAAAGAGTGGGAGAGTCACGCCGCCAGCAATGGCGACACGCATGGGCAGACTCGACCGGATAATTACCACCCCCGGTATTTAAAACCGGCGTGAAGTAGTGGCTTTATGCCACTGCGTTTTGCATTAGGTAATGCCGTGCTCCGGGGCCCAGCCACCCCAAAAGCTGGCAACGCACCAGTAGCTCCTCTGGTGTTATGCGGTGTCGTGGGCGGCGGTGATCACTTACTATCAGGTGACCCGTACGCCCGTTTGGCATGCTTTTACCATAAAAAATAAGTTAATTAACGTAATAGAACCCGAAACAATGATATTTAAGATTATGTCTGTTTGTCTGTGTATTTGTAATGGCTAATCACAGAATCGTCTGAATCGATTTAGATGTGATTTTCACTATTAGATTCTTGCAAGCTTCCGAAAACATATAGGATTTATTTTATTACAATCGGTTCATAAATAAAACAGTTATATCAATTTAAAGTACTTTATTCGACAAATTAGCTAATTGCTGTAACAGTTTTTTTTTACAACTATTTTACTGCATTGACTGAATCTTTAGTTTTCAATTTCTTTATTAATATTTCCATTTCAAGCGGGCGTAGCCCCGCACGGGTCTACTAGTATAAAATATAATCTCTTGCCAAACGCTTATAACACACGCATATATAATACAAATAATATATAATATACTTGTAATATTTATAATACACTCGTATTATAAATATTACAAGGGGAGTAAAAAAATAAAAAGGTCTCTAGGTAAGAATGATGTGATTAGATTTTTATACCATAGAAACACATACCTCTGTATATTAATATTTATATCACAAATTTTTGTTTTAGATTTATATAATCTTTCAATACTATTCTGCCTCTTTCTATGTAAGCTGTAAGAGTATATTTATCCAATCAAACAATTGGACCGATAATTTCATCAATCGGCATACAACCCGCAACCACGTCGCGACCGTGCCTTCCTAGTCCATTCATAAGAAGCAAAAACACACATTAAATTAAAGAATGAAGTTACCTCGGCAATATCTATACTTACATATATTAAAAACCTAAGTTTGTTCGGCTGAAGATACTAATCTTAAGAACTACTAATTCAAATTGAAAAAATCTTTAATAGAAATGGAGTAACATTTAAAAAAATAAAAACGGACGATCTTGAGAACTTCTATAGCGTGTCCGAAAATATTTTTATTAAGCCCATTCGGCCGCGCAGGTAAGTATGCTACTTTATACATTAAAAAAGAAATCAAATCAGTTTTACGCATACAGGAACAGGAACCTAGTGTTAAGACACTCCGTTCCTCACTTTCCGCCGAATGTTTCGAGGCATTGAGTGTTGCGGAACTCAACGCCCGGCTACTATAAAGTAGTAGTAGTATATATTTATGGCATTGAATACCGACCACCGGTAACTCCAGAGTCCAGGCGTGTTTATATATACCGAGTTTCCTCGTAACGACCTTGGGCTTTTATTAGAACATCTGGTGTAAAGAAATGGGCACGAGGTTCCGATATAAATCTTTTATAGTTAGCGCGAAATCAACTTCCGATCGGTCTGTAGTATGTTGTCTGTCCGACACCGACCTTCATACAAAACGATGACTTGATCTATATTAATATAAAAAAATGGACGAGTTATAATAAAGAGAATAAAGAGAAGTTTGTTAGTTTAAGATCTCTGGCTCTAATGGTCCGATTTACTTTATTTTTATTTTGTATGAAAGCTGCATTCATCAGAAGGCATATATAAGGCATTATGATGTAAGTCTGATAATAATAAACCCGCAGGGCAGCTTGTGGCGAGCTGTTGGGGAGTGGCGTCCCCACAGACCTGAGTTCTCCGGACGAGAATTGTAATCTATCCCCCGCCTCTGACTTGCCTTTACTGGCCGGCAGAGTGGAGCGCACGAGCTATATGCTCGAAAGGTTGGAAGTGCTCAATCTGCGTAGCGGAGAAACTTAGCCGACCCTTTATTTGATTGATCCTCAATTTTCTTCTCCAAGAACACGTTTTTTAATTCCAAATTATTAAACTTCTTGCTGATTATTTTATTTTTTATATCTTCTTTCATCTCTAGTATGAAATGTTTTGTGGCTGCATGTTAATTAATACAATTTTTTTAATTCCTCCATCATCACCATTTGGCTTAATAAAATCTTTGCGCCCTCTATTATAAAAAGAGGAGTACTGCTTGCTATATCGTCGATTGATATGTCTTGTTTCTAAATTCGATCGATAAGATCTGACTAAGAAGTTCTCATGGGATACAATAGATGGCGCTGCTCTATATTTTGATATAGGAGTTTTAAATAGAAAATATATTTATTTGGCACTTTTGGGATTGTAATTTAAAACGTTTTTAATTTAAACACTTTTTTAATGTTTTTCGAGTTTCGTTTTCAAGTATAAGTGTAAGCAATAATTTCATTAATTCAAGGTAAATTAGGACGAAAATAGCATTTAAAAGTTACACTTTCATTTACAACTCTGCTTTGAAATATATTAACAGTTAGATCCTTTGCATAACTTTCGACGGAAAGGTTTCAAATTGCAATACATGTATAACACTAAGATCCGTATTTATAAACCGCTCTCAAGTCTGAGATCGATCTCATAAATTATCCTTAAAAGAATGAAAAAGATCTCAAAATAGACCTCAGACTTGAGGGCGGTTTATAAATACGAGCGTAAGCAAGGATTTTTGGCATTATAGATAGAAAAAAAAGACAATTTTCTTTATAATTATTTTTTATTGCTTATAATAATTGAGAATTCAAATAGTTTCACTTTTAACTGGACATAATCAAATACTCGTAAAACTGTAGCAAAATATTCTATATAAATTTGACCCACACAAGCAAACAAACCGTTTAAAAAGAGAATCATTAAATCAACAGTTATTTCGATGTAAAGAATTATAAAATACATATATATTAATATAATACATACAGTTTGATCGAAAAATAATTGAGATATCCGGCACGTTAATTAAGACATCCAACAAACATAGATATACACTACTATTACAACCAGATATTCTAGATTTGATGTGATATGTTTAGACCTTGTCTGTGAAAACTTCTAATGTATTTTGAAATGAAACATTTTAATTACTTTTTAAAAAATATATGATTATTCTATAAAGCGTGTATTTCGATGAGTGAAATGCTCATATAACAACAAATTCGGGTTATCAATTATCCTAGTTTATCTAGCGAAGATTTACTAAGTTTTCTTTTAAATCACATTAAACCTAGAGAAAACACACGTAAAACCTACACGTATTTAGTTTTAAAATGTGGGGCGTACGGTTGCTCCTCAAAACTTTTAATTTGTTTATAAACATACAAACACGTTGAGAGCTCATTTCTTTTATCTTGTTGGGGGCTATCCATTGATTACGTCACATGTTTCATGATCCCTCCCCCGTCCTTTTTACAGCTTTTGTAATTTTACACCTGGAAATATTAAAAGACGGCAAACAGCAAAAAGTTTACATTTTGAAACATCTCATATTATATGTTGGTATATGTATTATGAAAGTATTATAATATTTAGAAATCGGTTTCTAACGAACTTAACGTATTTTTAGTTTAATTCACGAAATTTTATTAATTATTACAAATGTCACATTTCGTGGGAACCCTTACGAACCTTACGTGTGACGTAGTTCACGGATGCCCCTTATAAATACCATTATTATTATTTATCTTACTCTCTTTGTCATTTTGTGGGGCAATTATAGAAGTAAATAAAAATAGGCGCATATAGCATAAAATGACAAAAATGTTTTCAAAAATTAATTCGTCGTAAAAAAAGAATACAGATAAAAATTAAAAAAGTTACTTTAATTCTTATTTAATACAGGTACGCCACGTAGATATATATATATATATATATATATATATATATATATATATAATATTCATTATTCAATAAATGTCAGGAAATGTCTATGGCACTTGGCGGGATGCAGAGTATATATAAATCTACATAAATACATATAAAGATAGTAAGGCATAATGCGGAAATTACAAAGGCACATAATAAGAATGATATACTTATAATATATTTAATTTCGTTATATTAATTTATATCTTAGAAATACTACAGTTACGAATGTAACGACAAATCAAAAACTCAAATAGATTCGACGAAAATTATTTCTCAATAATGTAATATTCGTAACCAAAACTAACGGATTCTTCTTATATCCGTATCCAGATCCAAAATGTTACATCCGCAACGTTCCTTCTCTATAGACGTATTATAATGAGAGGGCACACAGGGACTTTATTAATTATATTATAGAATATTATATCAATCATCAATCAACAAAATCAACATAAGTCCCTGAATAGTAAGTTTCCTACTGAATAGCTATTAATTACATAGAATTACATACGTTTGCTATTAAAGCACCAAAAGAACACGAAAATACAGATCACACGATAATTAAGTTTTAAACTATAGAGTGGATACAGTGTCTTGATATATTTTTGTATTCATGTTGTAGAGGGAACCTAAACTTGATAAACCTAGAATTGAGACACTTCGTTCATCACACACCGCCCAATGTTCGAGACATTGCAAACACTTAACGGAAATCAACATCATCTTTTGTTTTCTAACTCGATTGCCACAAGGGAAAGCCTGGGCAATGGGAATCGAACTCAGAACCGGCTGGTGACAGTCAGTCGCTGTCCCAAGACCTCTAAAAAACTAATAATTAAAAATTTTATTATAATAATTAATGTGTTTGATAGTTTAAAAAATGTATCCACCCTATATACAATAGTTACAATAATAAATTTAGAATCATATTACAAGAAGCAAATTTAAGAACGTATTTACAAAAGACGCTGAAAAATAACTGTTTACAAAAAATACGTTTAGATTTGTTTCAATATAATTGTTATGTTAAATATTTCGAAGGTAAAACTTTGTAATTATATTTAAAAAAAGGAAAATACTTTTTTAAATAATACAGACTAAATTTGTGTATATCCTTTTTAGCAATTTTAAAGATTTATTATATCAGGAAAGAAAAATACTTATAAATTTGACGGAGCGGGATGCAACCCGCGCCTCTTGCAAACCGTCCACGATACGAATTCCCATTTCGTCCCTATCATATGTGAAAATAGCTATAATGAACAAAAGAATGTTCACAGCAAATTATATTTTAAAAACTCTAAACATATCCAAAAAGCAAAAATATTAACGAGCATTTTTATCAAATGTACGACTAGAAGTATAAAAATTTATAAGTACGTTCTTAAAAACATAAAAAATGATCACTACACATAATTTACCACAGAATAGAAGTAAAATAGAAGTGGCAGAGACAGAGTCTACCGCTGAAGATTAAAAAAAGAAACGTATAAAAAATTCAACGCAATAGGATTCGATTTCACGACTCTGATTCGTCCAAGCGTTCAGACCACTATGCCGTCATCATCTCTTCGAACTGCGTTGAAATTATTTTTACTTGTACATATTAATTTATTATAAAAATAGATGTTTTACAAGTAATTATGGTGGCATTCTAAAAAAATTTAATAAAACAAATTAGGTTTGAGTTGTAGATGCTACTTCTATATCATTTTTGTTCTGTGGTATTAAAAATTAAATTATCTTTGGTTCGGCGACTAATGGCCAGCGATGGTATACGCCGAAATTAAATTTAATACAAGAAATACTAATACAATTATAAAATAAAAATAAACAAGTGCTTCTAAGAGAGGATTTATCTTTTCTTAGATTTTTATGAGCCAATGCACTAGTCTTTTTAAGTAACAGTCTTCAATCACATTATTAAAAAGGTATTTTTAATGTACTTTCTAAGCAATTTACTTTCACGCAAATTAAAATTCAATCTTAACTACAATAATTATTAATCATAACGACATTTTCTATTATTTCCTGAATACAAACGACAGGTATCTACACGCTAGCACCATTTATAAAGAAGTACAAGAGACATACATTTCAAGAGATTACTTTGAACTTAGTCGATTATCGAAATCTGGGCGAAGCCTGTAAGTGTTTTGTTGTCGATGGCTTCGTTCAGTCCAACTGAGTTCTGGAAAAAATAAATTAAATTATCTATTAATAAATGTTTAAAGATATTATTATAGTATTAATTTTTCTGTACTATGCATCGAAGCAACTGTAAACGCAACGGTTGTATGTTCAATTGCGATTTGGAGGAACGAATCCATTTCCTTTCCTCGCCGTGGTAAGAAGACGACGCATGGCGTTGAGTTACGCCGCTCAGCAAGCAACGTTACGGACCTTGGGTAACGGATGGTCTTAACACTAGGTTTCCTCTGTGTAGCTTGCTGTATTGCCAGACCCATACTATGGTAGCTGTCTCCATTCATTCTCGATCAGATTTCAGTCTGATAAAATATTCTTGTGGGGTGAACTTGAACTCTCATGAGTTCAAGTTCACCCCCTGTGTTCCAATCACGCTTATAAGAATATTTCTTATACAGGATGGAAGTGTCAGCGAACCATTTACGAAAACATACTTAATGAAATTAATCAAGATGCAATTACGCGTAGATACCAATACCGTAAACACTTACGACTACAAAAATACTACTAAAGGTTAAACAGCTTTGAAATTTATCGCCAGTATCTACGACTCGATTTCGGAATAAGGCGTGTGTATTATATGTTATACTCTAATATTGTTACAAATTCAAATTCAACTTCAACCGATTTCGATGGTTCTTTTTTTATTTAAAAGTATAGACTTCAAGGATAGTTTGGTTATAAGAATATTTTTAATATGTATGTTCTTCTCAATATACAACAATGTTAGTTTGCATGTTGTGTTTGCACCTAATTAAGTGAAATTTCACATAGGACAACCACTACCACTCGTTGACTACCACTACCACCACCACCACTCATTTAAGAAGCATCCTTTTAAGGTCTACTCATCACTTAAAATCGTAAAATAAATTAATTTTTAACAAAAAGAAAAACCGACTTCTAACAACGAACTAAAAAATAACAACATAATGTTACCAAGAATTTATAATTTTGAAGTCGGTGTCAAGCTATGGCTACAACGACCTTACTACAATATTACTAAGCCTGTTTGTTTTAATTGGCACCAACTTCAAAATTATAAAATCTTGGTAAAATTATTTTGTTACTTTTTAGTTCGTTGCTAGAAGTCGGTTTTCCTTTTTGTTAAAAATTAATTTATGCATCCATCGCGGCAAAATTTTAAGAAGCTATGAGTGTCAGATGACAACGCCACAGAGAATAGATGACGTACATCACTGCAGAAGTGAAAGAGAAAAGTATGACAAAGATTATTCGGTAAGTTCACAGTATATTTACAGAAATAGGCGAAATTAATTCTTTTAATTTCACTTTTATAGAGTAGTTAAAATGGTAATTTCATTTAATGTGAAGCGCTTTCGGAGATACTACTCTGTTTAAAAAAGGTTTCAAAAATTTTAGCTTACTATTTATATGTATTAAATTACTAATTTATATAATACAATCCTCACTTCTATTTGCAGTTTGTGATATTCCCGATTCAAATCCCATTGTTGGAAACGAATATGCTTACTTTTATCATAACTAATAAAACTTGTAGGTTGTAAACCCACACAACAATAAAAAAAGAACTTACCAAATAGAATGTTATTGTTTTCTCAGCCATTGGCATCTTCTGCGACGCGAGTAACGTCGCCAAACTAGTTGAAATCGGCTCCGAGTCCTCAGGGTCCACCAGACTGGCGCCCACCAGCTCAGAGGCGATGCCCTCAGGCGTGTCCTTGTTGGTTATAAACTCAAATCGTATGTCGTTTAATTCTTTGCGTTTATTTCTGCAAGGTTTTTTTTATATGATTACTGAATATTATAGTTTGTTTGGTTGAACGCGCTAATCTCGGAAACTACTACTAATAGAGGAATTCTTTGATTCTTTGAGGTGGGCTACTTAAGTTTTACTATTTTAATAGAATTCAGAAGGTTGTAATTTTTTACCAGTGAATCGTTGATCTTGGAACTACTTACTGCAATATATTTGAAACTTTCCCATTTAAATCATTTCCTGTTAGTCCAATAATTTTATTCAAAATAAAAAGCAACAAACTTATTTTTATTTAATTTTCAATAATTTACTTCACCATTTCAGTATTATTATTTATACTCACACCTGAGAATAACCAGCGCAAAAAATGTAATGGGTTTTTTTAAAAAAAATGCTTATGCATGCCAATAATCAGCAAGATAAATACAATTAAACAAATAAATACAACTGCACGATGTATCCCGCATATAGCAAAGTAGGCACAGAGAACCTAGTGTTAAGTCACTCCGTTCCTTACTTTCCGCCGAATTAAAAAAAAATGTTCATTAAAATATATATTCACCTCAGCCTCAACACTAAGTTTATAGCTGCTGGTTCATGTGGGGCCTGGCTCGCTGGACCTGGACGTGCAGGTTGACTATTCTCATTCGCTATTAATTCCTATTGTACAGAAAATATTATTTATAATGAAAGTTCAAATTTTTAAAACTTAAAAAGCTTTGTAAAAAGATTAGGTTTAATTTACATTTAAGTAACTCCAATATAATTCAGAGAGTAGGAAACTAAAATTATGAAATAAATATTAATTTCCTGTAATGAGTGATTTAATAATTATTAAAACAAATAACAAATCCCCTGTTCATAAAACAACGGATTTGCATGTAATTTTAACATATGTTACGCGAATCCTCCCTTCAAATGACAAAATATGTGGTCTGAATCTTGCGAGTGATCTTGTGATATCTGTCGTAATTCTTGCTTCTGATTTTCCATTAATCATACCGTGCGTATACACACTCATATATAATTATTACGTCATAACAAAACTAAACACATGCAAAATATTACATACATATACTGTAAGCGATTAGGAGAAAGACTGGGGCATGTCTTCGTCAATGGCACTACCTATAGCGTCTTGGCAAACCGAAGTCTAAGCTATAAACCCACCTCATCATTTTCACTGCCGCTCGAATCGGCCCGCTGCAGCTCATTCATGGGTTTCTTTTCTGCGGCTGAGGAGTCCTCCTCGTCGGAAATGGGCTGCCCTTCATCCTCCTCCTCACTCCACATCCACTTGCCCGTCACGGTGCAGTGCAGGCGACCAGTGTTGCCTGGTTGACGTTTACTTGCCTGGGGGTAAAAATACAATGTTCTGAATTAAAGGTATTTAAATAGTGTTATATGTAATTACCTTTAATTCAGAATGATGTATAAAATAATCAAAAGTAAGATTTTTTTTTAAATTAAATCTGCTCAGTCTGTTGTCAGTGTCTGCAGCTAACTACAGAACGACCACCATGCTTTAAATCTGTACCATACAAAAGCTTTTCAACTGTTAAAAGAGTAGTAATTTTCAAGCAGCTTGATTAAATTAATCACAATATTAGTAAGTCGAACACAGATAACAGATGATCTCTATAAAGTTTTTGAGCATCTAATTTTCTAATGGCTATTGATAACTCTGATCAACTCAAATTAACCTTAAAGGCTATCTCCTCTTAGATTATTAAAGCTATGGAAATATAAAGCTTAATACTCTTACATTGGGTCTAAACTATTCCTAGATGTCTTTTGAAATGTTTTTTAACCTGCCTATTCAAGTCTCCTTATCCCTAGCCGGGTAACCAAAAAGTTGGTGTTGTATTCAAACATGCTTTTTACGTTATTTTCCTTTAGTATTTTTGATACTGTTTTCGAAGGTCAACCTAAGTCTCCCCCGACCTCTCTTACCACTCACTTTTCCTTCTTAGATCTATATTGCCACTTTCTCATCACTCATTCGTTCGACGTTCCCAAACTACCTAAGCATGTTCTTCATAACCTACCATTCTGTGTATATCTTCATTGCGGATTCGATCAGCTAAGCCGACGTAAAGGATATACTATGAAGAGATCACATCTCTACAACACTTATATTTCTTTCATTCTTCTTCTGTAATTCCCACGTTTCGCTGCCGTAGAACAGCGTCAGTACCAATACTGCATAGTATGGTTAAGAGTGCAGCTTTGCTGACGTTTCGCTGTCTAAACAACCGTGAAATAAAAAAATGCGTAAAAAGTATTTACTAACCTTATATACCCTAGCTTCCATACTGGGCCCGTTGGCGACAAGGGTGTGAGTTAAGTATTTTTGGTCTTTAGCCTTTTTGAAAAATGGATGTTTCAACAGCTCAGTTGCAGATGGCCTTTTAGCCGGATCCTTTTGAAGGCATTCAATTATCATTTTCCTAAATGTCTTCCCGTATATTTTGTACTGTTCCTTTTCATCCGCGCCTTAAAAAAGTACAATCAATAATCATATTAAAACTTATGTTGTTACCTACATAGGTATGTAGGTACGCTAGTGTTGCTGTGTTTAGATTTCTTGAATGAGGCATCTGCAATGTTGCCGCTTTGACAGTTTAGTTTGTGCGTACAAATGGCGTTTGATTTTAAGACGATAATTATATTATTTACTTAATTAATATTTATGTTAAAAAAATATAAATCACTTTTTCAATTTTGGGAAAAAATAATTGTATTAGCCTTTTATAGAGTAATTAAAACTCTGGTTTCATTTAAAGTGATGCTGACACCTCCAAGATATTGTTTTTTTTCCAGTACATCTAAAGATATAACAATAAATGATTTCTATTTAAAAATTATAATAAAAGTATATATTAAATACAATAATAATTTAAATATTACCAGTATCTAAGTTAGGCGGATCATTCTGCAATGTTAACATCAAGACTTTCATCGGTGGGTATTTGTGGTAGGGCGCCGTGCCGGTCGCCATTTCTACGGCCGTGATGCCTAACGACCAGATATCCGCTTTGAAGTCATAGCCATGGTCCTGGAAATAAACAATACTTTACATCATACACTAATCATATTAAATAATTGATTTTTATAAGACACAATGTTAAATGGGCTTTTTATTTCACATTATATTTTTCTTATAGCTGGTTAGGAGGCGGGAAACCTAGTGTCAAGACACTCCATTATCTTGATACCACAGAGTAGAAATTAAAATAAGAGTGGGAATGGAATCTACAACCGCCGCGTTTAGTCACATGCTATGCCACTGCGCCAGGACGACCTAAGGGCGTAATAAGGCTTCGTTGAGTAGCGGATCTGTTCACCGCGACTTGTCATCTTGCCAGTGCGAGGTAATTAAATACAATTTCTTTCTCTTTGTAGATCTCTATTATATGTTAATGTTACCTGTTCCATAACCTCGGGGGCCATCCAGCACGGTGTACCAACAAATGTGTGTCGAACTTTTTGTCGGGAAAGATCACGACCTGTGGCAAGCCAGGCTGAAACTCCAAAGTCAGCTATTTGGACCGTACCGTCCTCCCCCAGCAGTATATTACCGGCCTTAATATCTCTGGAAAATATTTGAGAGAATATATCATTTAATAGGTATTAGAAGATTCGTTCCTTATTTTGATTTATCGAAAAGAGTTACGAGTGGGTATAGTAAAATTATCGATCGCAAGCAAACAACAGCCCAGCTTCTATACCTTTAAGAATATATTATTGTATTATAGCTCCACGCTGTATACCAAACGTGTCTCGTTTGGTTGTAGCAAGGTAGGTAGAGCGAACCTAGTGTTAAGACAATCCGTTCTCCATTGACTCCCCAATTTTTGATACATTGGATGTTCGAGCGGCGGCACTCAACGTTGTGATTTGTCCTTTTCTACAGCGTAAAAATCAAAATAACAACGAGTGGGAATCGAACCCACAACCGTCGCGTTTACAACCCCAGGCACAATCGCTGTACGTTTGCACCACAACGGCCTCATGTAGTCTGATTTCTTATTTTATTTAATTAAAGAAAATTTGCTTGTAATGATAATATAAATGTATTTCGCAAGCGAACTAAAGTCAGATTTAATAAACCTTCTACAAAGAAAGTAGTAACAAGTAGTAGATATATCAAGCAAAGGAAGAAATAAAACTTTAATTCGCTAAACGTTATATCCCGCATTTAGCAGGGTATGCAAAGGGAACCTGGGCCCATAGTTAAGAAACTCTTTTTCATTAAGACACATCAGTTGCCCATTTTTATATAATAGCAATAAAAACATTCACAATGACATAATATAATAAATAATAATATATCAAACATCGAAAATATAGCAATACATATCTATATGTGTATATCAGACTTTAATATATGCAACGTCGGTACTTAATCCACAAATAAATTAAAATATAAAGAAATAAATTTATTGCCATATCAAACATCGCTTCGTCGTTTGAAATTCAATTCGCAGTTTTAGCAATGTGTTAACAAAATACATCGTAATAAAGTAACATATTTTATATAACCTGTTCTTCATATTCCTCCTAATACAAATATAATGTGGTAAGGCCTCACTCAACAACAAAGAAATATTTATATTTAATAGAATATAATTTTTGGTTTGAGTGGATATTGAACCCACTAGCGTCTCTTCTGCATTCTCCTCTTCTCTTCAATCAAATAAAGATAATAAAAAATATTTATAATCTCTATGTATAATAAAATAGTAAGAATATTTTATCTGTACATTTATTATTATTGACAGAAATTATAGTGTCCCTCAACTAAAATGAAATAAAATCGAACACCAATACACCTCAAAAGACATGACACAAAAAAAAATATTGCTATAGAAACAAACATGGTATACGTGACACAAGCTATTTTTCGTTCGTCCCTGTTTACTAGTAAGAAACATATTAATTGATAAGCAAATTGTAAAATATATAATGGTGTCTGCAGTGGTGTAACACTAATAAGAAAAAAAGCAAATTCAATAAGAATTGAGGCAGTCGCGGCGCAGCGGCACGATGGTTTGACTGTAACGCGACGGTTGTGGGTTCGATCCCCGCTGAGGAAGTGAAATATTTATTTACGTTTATATTTCCATTTCGCTCTGGAATGGAGACAAAGCGCAGCGTTGAGGTCTGCCACTCAACACGCAAACGAGCACGCAAAGCCTCCAAGCTTGACAGACCAGACGTTTGGCAGTTGGGAACACAGTCTTAACAGTAGATTCCCTCTACCTACCCTGCTGTGTGAGGGATACAGCGTGAAGCTGATGATAAGAATTTACGTATCGGGAAATCGTCAAAATGTCAAGTTTCAGAAAACAAAGTAAATACCTTCACACTTTATCTCGCATATACACAGCGATGTAGGCAGAGGGAACCTAGTACCAAAACACTCCATTTTCCATTTCTTTGCAGTTCATTTGTTTTACCAGAGCGAGAAAGTGTGAAAACTTCACTCCGAGTGGAAATCAAACCCACATTCGTCGTGTTTGCAATCAGATACTGTGTCACGACGGCGTTCATATGTTTTAATAAGTAAAATTTCTCAAAATATAAATAATTCCCGTTTGGAGATCTAAAATATTTGTTTACAATATACAATAATATATAAATAATATAATAAAATACTCAACATTTAACTTAGTTCATTGACAAATGAATAGAATAATTACAATTCGCCAACAAAAAGTAGGTACATACAAGTTGTAATGGAATAACATTTTCGCATTGTCTTTGTATAAAAAAAGGCACATGAATATTAATGAACATATTGTACTTTTGAATGAGTTGAGATATATATATTTGTATTTCGCAACATTGCTCGCTTGTGTTGTTAGTTGACAGCCATCATTTTAATACACTAATAAAACTTTTCTAGTATAACATATTATAACTATAATAATAATAATTTTCGACAGCTTCATTTGTTTTACAGCATATAGCCAGCAGTTGTTTATATTTGTCTAGCAGAGATCACAATAGTTTAGATAAAAGTATACCACTTGAAATAATAACCCTAGATCGAACGTATGACCTTAACGTTTACAGTCGCACGCAGACGATTTTACTAATTTTTAGTATTTAATAATAATATTAGATGGATTTGAACTTGCACCCATCAAAATTTCAATAGAAACTCTATGTCTATGTTAACTATGTAAGTATTATTATAGAAAAATTGAAAGTAGGTAATTTTTTTCTTAAGCTTTATGATGTATCTCATACAAAGCAAGATAGTCAGACAAAGTCAGAGAGCAAAGATACTCCATACTAGGTGCATGCACCTTCCAATTTTCCTGACATTGCGTGAGCTCAAAACATGCTTATGTCTTGTTATCAGAGAAAGGAAATTATATTAGTTCTATCCCCCCAAATGTGGAAATTGAACCCACAACTACCGCGTTGACAGTAAATCGCTGAGCTACAGCATCACAATATTGTATAATGTACTTGGATTTGCTATTTAATTCGCTATTGCCTTATACATGTAGGACGCTAGGCATGTGTGTTAAGAAAATCTAATCCAATCTTCGCCTGTTCCATATTTCAAATTAGTTAACTTAAAATATTTATTATTCGTTATCTAACACATCAGCAAGCAAAAACACAGATAAATTTTATGACAATGCTAAAGTTACATGATCTTTTATTGTTTTTAATTTGCAAGAAATATTTCAAAAGTGAGGGACTCAAACTTGCAATCTAAGAGTGAGTCACAAGTAATTCTATCACAAATTAAAAAGTGGAAACCGATATAATTGTATTATCTCCTACAGCTAATGAATAAATAACAATATAGCGATAACAGTAGACAATATTGAAAAGCCTTACTAAATTGTATTATAGGTAATATTTGAATATTAGTGTTAGCCTAATATTATCATGTTAACTAGCTAAAGATGAAAGATTGTTTATCTTGAATTTCAAGGAATACCTGGTAAAATTTTCAAAATATAAAAAATATGTAAATAAAAAAATCATAAGTACCTATGAATTTGCCCATTGTTATGAAAATACTCAAGTCCTTTTAATACTTCCTTAAGGACGGTTGCGATGGTGGCTTCGTCAAAAACTCCATGCTTGCAGTTGGACACCCTCATTTTATGTTTAATTACATCCAGAAGGCTCCCACCTGAAAGTATATTTTTTATTTTATTTTTTTTTCTTCACTCTTAATACTGGGTATAGCACTATGTATGTCTTCACTTACTGCCTGAATTCAAGACATCATATGTTTATTGGTGGATGTCAGTACTGTGCTTTATATTTAATTGGAATCCCCAAGTGGGAATCCCGCCACTATTGAGTTTACAACCAAACGCTATCAGATAATCCCAATATTGTGTTATAGTAATAACTTATTCATGTTAATTTTTAAAAGAAAACTTTTTTTCTATACTTTAGTTATAAAAATGATATAATATCAATAAACTATGTAAAATGTACTATTTATACACACATCTGTTACTTAATACTTTCCATTCCGGCACACCATACAATTTGCTTAACAGTCTTTGAGTGAATACAAATCAAACTAGATGGGACTCTTGATAAAATTGATTGAAACACAATGACATGTTTTGACCTTATCAATATAAGCAGAATCACTGAGCTCTGTTCAATAATTCCATTTTAAAATACATAATAAAATCATATATATTTGTCCACAATATTATTACTTCTTCTATTTTCAGACACTTCTTGGCTTTTTAACCCCTATCAAGACATTAACTTTTCAGTAGCAAAATATAACACCGCAGTTTGCACATAGTACAGCGGCACATAATATGACTATCAATACAACAGTTGTGAGATTAATTCCCACTTGAGGGAATTAAATATTTTCTTTCTCTAGATTTGGTAACAAGAAAAAGTGAGGGAGTTGAATTTTGCTTTGGCGACACTCAAATCAAAGCTTAACAATTAGATAGAAGGCGCCTGGAACACAGTCTTGGCATTAGGTCCCCTGTGCCTACTCTGCTATTAATTAGATACAGAGTGCTGCTTAAAAAATAAAGATTACCTTCTAATAATTTTAACACCAGCCATAACTCATCATCCACAACAAAACTGGTATAGTAGGTCACCACGTTATGATGATTGCAACTGGACATAGCCTAAAAAAGAAATATTAAAATGTTTATTATATACAATATAATGTGTAATATTATAAATTTAATTATTAATACTATTCTAAATTAAAAATGTAAACTTTTTACTCACTGCCTATTTAAATTTAATGTCAAACAATGTATAATTTGTTTTCACATTGAATATAAATTATATGTTTCTTATGAAGAAGGAAGAAAGAATTAAATAAACATTTTTTTGCATTCATATAAATAATTCTATCAAAATTCACTATTAATTTGTAGTAAGAATATGTGACTTACTTGAATTTCTTTGAGTAGCTCGTCCATCGATGTGTTCCATTTTTCCAAACTGATCCTTTTAATCGCACATTTTTCGTTTCTTGTCTTACAGACCGCTGAATAAACAACTGCTGTCGCCCCGACGCCTAGTACAAATGTTAAAATGTTAACATATGTCTTTAAATTAACCATAATCAAACAGTAAGCTTCAATAATCATATTATTCTATTACAATTATATATGTATATTAATATTTTTTAAGTTAATAATGGACTAAAACTGTTTTTATATACACATATAAACATTATGAAGTGTGTTTGAATTATTATTTTTCCCCTAACATTTCAATTCCATAATAGAGTTGCAGATGGAATGTTATAATCAACGAAACACGTGTTGCTGGCTCCTTGTAAAACGTAATGATTTGTTTACATTAGCCCGACTGCATGGTTTTTAATAGAAGTTCTATTAATACATTAACTTTAAAACTTCATGAATCTGCTAGAATTTGCACAATTACAATTAATTACTTAAACAATATTGATTGAGACGCAAACTGACAATCAATTACACAATGTGATGGATCGCTTAAGAGATAATAAGACCAAACAAAGCGTATAACAGAGTTTGTTTTGAATTATTATAAAATTAATAGATACAGTAATTATAAAAATATAACTACATACCAATAACATCTTGTAGTTCATAGTCTGATCCAATATTGGGCCACGGAGAAGAAGGAGCACTGGCGGCCATTTTGCGTTTAAATATACTGGTGATGTTACTGGCCTTGTTAAAAGAGCACGCCGCGCGTAAGAATGACGAGAATGATTTCTAAAATATTTACAATTTATGACGATATAATTGAAATGTAATGTTGTGACGCTCAAATATATTTTTTGATGTTATACTACTTAAGATTTGCGTTAAGTAACAAGCTTTCTATAGATGTCTCACGTACCGACTATTTTTTTTTTTAATTTTTTTTTAATTTCGTTCACAAATTTATAATTATAAAATAGTATAAAAAATTATAAATATTTCAAGATTAATTTCAAAAAATTCTAAACATAACTAATGATAAGCCATGATGTCATAACTTAATCAATGTAAATATTATAAAAAAATTCAATTACGTAAAATATCTTATCGAGAGATGTCACAATATAAAATATTAAAATAACATATTCTTATACTAAATAATATTTTATATGAATCTAGCAATTTTGGAAAGAAACTAGAATATATTTTAATATTTTATGTCAGACAATTACGTGGCAATGAATAATATATGTTATTGAGTAATCTGTGGCATCCTTATCATGAACGTGCGTGAAGTTAGTTTTTTTTTTAATAAGAATAACAACATTTTTTTGACATTAAGAATAATATTCAATTATATAGGTATATATAATATAATAATAATTACTTGACGATTATCTCTACTAACGCCAGGTGTTGCTGTTTTTGGTTTTCTGAAATAAAAACAAATATATTCACAAAATATAGTTATGTACGGTACAGTAACGTACAGTACCTACTTTCATTAGTATTATAATACGACAATTTATTAATATTACTTTTTTTTTATTTTCTTATCTTTATCAAGTTTAGATTTAAAAAATAAATTTAGAGTTGGAAGTTATTGTACTGCAATTTACTATACCATTCAAGACCCTAGAATTTAGAAGACGTTAGTATTTAATTTAATGGGAGTAAATACCTATACAAATAATCCTATACAAAAAAATTAAGAATATTTCTTATTATAATGTCTGAATCAAGGCTTCACGCTGTATCCCACACGCAGCAGGGTAGGCAGAGCGTATCAAGTGTTAAGACACTCCGTTCCCCACTTTTTGCGAAATTCTAGAGGAATTGCGTGTTGAGTGGTAGAACTCAACGCCGCGCTTTGCCTCGATACCAGAACGAGGAAATGGAAATATAAACATACATAAATATTTCACTTCCTCGAGTGGGGATCGAATCCACAACCGTCGCGTTACAGTCACACCCTTGTGTCGCTGCGCCACGACGGCCTCAAATCAAGGGAAAATTGAACTCTAAAATAGTTAATTCAACCCTTAAAGTTTTTGAAACTTATAAATAAGTCTAACTACCTAAATGAAATTTTTTAATTAGAAAGCGTTAAGTATTAGTGCAGAGGTTTGTAGTGAAGCGAAAGTAGTGAAGCGATTTGTATTATAATACAATATATTTTTTATCAAAATATTATTTCGAGAATGTTATTATCGCAAAGACACTAATGCAGAGTAAAATACTCGTACATGTAATTTTGCTGTAAAAGTGTTTTTTATTGGCACTTCTTTCTTAATACTGCTTATAAATATTTATTTGATTTAAAATTATAATTTTAAAAGAAGAGTTTTTTCGTAATAAATTGTCTAATTTATTTAACATTCAGATTTTAACGACGTTTTTCTTAATTTGCAATGAAACATATGTATTTGAACGGTCAGATCACTCTTAAGAAAATTATTACAAACTTACATTGTATTTTACACTAACACTTTTGGATTGAATATGTGATTGATTGACTGCTTGCGCTAAGATGCTTGCTACCAAATTTCTTGATTCTATGTCAACTGGAAGTACCCTATTAACTTAGATTCCGTTGATAGCGCGGTTTTTGCGATATAAAATGCCATATCTTTTTTTTAGGTAAATGTAGAAATACTATTTGTTCGAAATAATATACACTTACTTTAAAATAATATATAATAATACATATTTAAAAAATAAATAAATATTAATAATAATAATAAAGAACCCTTAATTAAAACTTACAGAATACTAAACAAAACGCAAATAAGGTAAAGCACTGAATAAATAAAATGTCTTCACACTAATAACTAAGATTACTAAGTGACACATCCAGTTGATCCTATTCCGTATTCCGTATACATGTTTTTAAAATCGACCTTACATTTAATTTCTCAATAAAGCATTTACCAACTTAGTGTTATGTACGCGACGAATTATTATTATTGTAGCGTAATATGTTATTTTAAACCTCGTTATATACACGAATAATGAAAAACCTATTTTTAATACAGAAATGTATCTATATGGGTATGTAACACAAAATAGCATACGATTTAACCCAAAATATGTTTGTTTAATACGATAAAAAAAATAAAACTTCTTTTGAATTTGATATGGACGTTTGTTCTTGAGTACGCGGCAAAAAAAAAAACAGTTATTTATCGGACATTGAAAAAAAAAACTGGCATCCAGAATAAACCAATCTCAAAATAAAATATTTAACTACTAAGCGCGATGCCGCCGTTGCCGTATTAGATATTTCACATGTTTTTTTGAAATGAGCCGACTTCGTAACTTTTATTATAGTTACTCTAGAGTATATAGTTCACCTACGAGAGTAGTTCACCTCTCATTCCGCAGTGTTGACTTAGATGCGTCAGCAATATTGCTTTATACTTAGAGCCCTTAAGGTTAAAAATGAAATGCTCGATCGATTTTATTTATAGTATCACGCTGTATTTGGCATATAACAGGGTAGGCAGAGGAAACGTAGTGTAAAACACTCCGTTCCCAATAAGACACTTTCCGTTGGAGTTTCCGGTTCCGAATTGGAGGCATTGCGTTTTTAGTGTAGTAACAATATGCTGTAAACATATTTAATTTTCTCGAGTGGGAACCTAACCCGCACAGTGTAAAGTGCGCCTGCACGTCGACTTGCCTCTAGCCACTTATAGGTGCTTTTAAGTATGGTTTAAATTACATATTTTCATATATCTTTTTTATTATTAAAATAAAGTAAACAACCATAAGCATTTAAATAACGGCTTATATAAGTAAATCCTCAATCGCTCACAATTTTAATTTTCCAAAACAATAAAAAAAGATTGCTGTGATGTTTTTACTTATTTATATTAATCGTGGGAGCAACGTTGATTACGGCTACAATCTCAGTCGATAACAGATTATCTCGCTTTGTAAAACTGGCCTAATATAATAAATGAAAAACTGTCAGTCGTGTTAAGTGGATACGACTAATGTTTTCTTTTTATTATTTTTTTTCTATTCCCATATAATCCCTCTGAATTTAAATATAATAAGAATAATAAATTTATGTATATTTTAAGAACAATAGTCTTAGCAATTAGCAAATTTCATAAATATTTTTTTGAAATTTTCAGCCTAACAGTGTTATACTCCCATTTCTATTAGATTCAATTTTATGCCAAAATTTCTTTACATTGTGTATAATTTTTGTGTAGTTTTATTTTCTGAAGATAGATGAAATGTTTAAAATAAATATGTACTAGTGCAGCAACCTCACAGCTAGATGTGACGTTAAGACAAGCATACGAGAAAAAATTATCTACATATTTAAAGAAAAAAAAGTATTAAATAAAAACTACTAAAATGATAATTATACATAAAGAGAATTCGTAATGCGCTGTATCTCGCACAAAACAGGTTACGCAGAGGGAACCTGGTAAAAGAAACTTCTTTCCCCTTAAGACACTTATTATTTTTAAGATACAAAATATACAAATAAACTTGACACTTGGCTATCAGTATTATATATTTTGGAATGTCCGTACTACAATCAACGTAGGGATTAATATTTCTATTTATGAGGACACCTTCACAATTGTAGCTTATTGAGATAAATCAAAATATAAATAGAGCTTTGACAAAAAATCTTGTTCATAAAATATTATAATAGCGGAGAGTTAGTGCTAAGTTGAAATAGAAATTATAAAATATGTCTCGAAATCTTTTACTAAGGGTAAGTGTTAGAATTAGAAGTACCAGTAAAATGCAGGATTTGTTTATATTCAAATTTTAGTTTACTGACGGACTGAAGAATGACGGACTCGCTGTAATCGGTTTACAGGTGCTACAAATTTACTCCTATTTTTAGTATTAATTTTATGTACATCACCAATTCTGGTAAAATCTTTAATATTCTTTTTAACGAACATAATATTTTCATAGGGGTGAATTCGAAAAATCCATGCAACGCGTACCTACTATTAAAATAACTACCATAAGCGGTTACGGCTATGCGTGCGTCTTACATTAATCATCTACATATAGATATGTAATTCAGGAAAACAATAAAAGAAATATGCATTAATGTATAAGAAACAAACTAAAAATATATATATATAATGTAAGCCAAACGAAGCAGTAAAATATTAATATGTATATGTACAAATTAGAAATATTAAATATTTCTTATTTACTTATTTAGAAAACGAATAATAATTAGAAGTAACAGGATTTTATACGTTTTTCTAAATAAGTATTTTTAAATTAAAAAATATATATCGTACCTATCATATTTTTTGTTAATTCATTTATTTGGGCAAGTAGAACAACAGTAAACTAAAGATAATACTATTAAAGACCATAGGAGCCATATGCATATTATACTCATTTTGCTATTTAAATGCAAATACTAACCCATTTTTATCCATCGTGAACAAACTCTTTTCCTTTTTGGAGTTTTCACTACCTTTGCGAGACAAATCCATTTTTATATATTTTTATTTTATTTACAAAATCTGAAACAAACCACAATAAATTGAGGACCTTTTATCACTAATTAAAATTGCGTCCCACAGCCGCTATGTTTTTTTTTAATGTCACCTGACACATACATACAAGATACGCGCGAAAAACATAACCTTTCCTTAGCAGTCGGGAAGAACTAAATATCACATTGTTATACATCTATTCTTATCTGTATTTTTTATTATAACAAATAGTAAATCACAAAATAGATATTGGTAGTTACGTTTAATTTACGTGTTCATGCGCGCTTAAACGAAAAAGTTTAAACCATTTATTTCCTTCCTAATAAGATCGACGAATATATATTTTTTACTAATACTGTAAATATAACAAAAATAACACTTTAATTACATTTTAATGGTATTTTAATAATCTAAAATATAAAATTTTCACGTTTGGTATTAAAATGTTGGATAAATCTTCTAAAAAAAAAAAACAATAAGTAATACAAGACCAAGAAAAAATGGGACCACACGGGAAGCACTAGCTTTCAAATAAAAAAAAATCAAAATCGGTCAAAAGTTCTGAGGTAACAAACATTTAAAATAAAAGAAAACCTGCTTTTCTTACAGACGTCGGATAAAAATGCGAAATTGGTCTAAAACTAAGTATAAGTTTTAAACTAATAAGAATCACATCATCAGTTCAGTTAATATTTAGTTAACACTAATTTAATCATAAACTCCTTAATTTAGAAGTAAATACGTATCATGTCTGGAAGTGAAATCTGCTATTACTTTAACTCAGGGGTTCCCAAGCAATTGCTAGCAGGGACCACTATGTAGGTATAATAAATATAAATTGTCATAATCAAACACAAATTTTAATGCCGGTCCACTAAAATTAATTGTTCGCGGACCATGTTTACGCTTCCGCGGACCACTGGTTGGAAACCACTGCTTTAACTTAAGGCAAACCCGTATTTCGCACCAATATTCAAAATGTCTTACCATTACCTTATATGTATAGGCACTGTTATCCTATATAAATATTAATATCTTAAATAAAAATAGATTGACCTTTAAGTCCATTACAATAACACTAAAGGGGTCCACGTGTGCACGCTATTCAACCAACTCAGACTAAAGTACTACCGCCGGGCCAGTACAAAACTCAGGAACGGTCAACAATTTTTAAAGGTGAACTTTAATTTTTTTGTCGTTTCCATTATTTGAAACGTTTTTACGTTAAACGTAATGTTTAGATGTAGATAGGTAACAGAAGACAGACGTAAAAATTTAGAAAGACTAAATTAATAAAAAAAATAAGAAGAATAAAATAAAATCGTGCTCGACACCAGAGCGAAGAAATGGTAATATAAACGTAAATTAATATTGCACTTCCTGGAGTGAGGATCGAACCCACAACCGTCGCGTTACAGTCACACCCTTCTGCCGCTGCGCCACGATGGCCCCAATTTTTTTCAAAGTAGTATATACATAATATATAACAGAATCTCTATAAAGCTTTTTTGAAACTTAAAGTCAATGAAAATAACGCAAGGAGTAAGTTCCTCTGCCTACCCTGCTGTCTGCGGGATGCAGCGTGATGCTGATTTATTTTATTTTTTTTATATTAAAATTATAAAATTTTAATATAGATGTACATCTCAATGGCAGCAAATTTCCTAATATATATAACTATATAAATTTTAAAAAATGCAAATATATCTTACATAAGGTGTTTCACTCCTGGTATCCTGCACGCTGGTGAGTTCAGAGCGATCCCTGAGCATATCAATCAAAGGTCAGGCGAATCGCGGCTCGCGAACTAACCGATGAAGCGTTATGCGTCACCACCTTGCCCAGGTTCCTTTATAAATTAATATATTATAAATTAAGTGGACTAATTTAGTCACCTAATTTAAATATGCGTCTTCTGTGCTGAAATTTACGAAAGCAAATGACAATTAAGAACGCAGAACAAGTATTTTATATCAGTACCTGTCCCGAGGGTGCCGGCTCAGCATTATACTGCACACATACTACTGCCATTAAATCAAAATAGGTATGTGTGAGTTTTATGTAGTTACTTTTCTATAAATAAATAATCCCCGCTGTTGTCCGCATATTTTCTACAACAAATTATTTAATTAGCACTATTGAAGCCCTCAAGTGACGTATATTCAAGCATTAAAAACTATGATAAATATAAAATAAGACTACCAATTCAACCCCTACTAAGCACTTTTCGAGCCGTCAACCAACATGATCTGAAACGAACCTCGAAAATTAGTACAAAGAAAAAATAAAAAAAATAACGTAGAAGCTAAAAAATCAATTTATGTGGTGTAGCCATTTAAGTATAATTCTGTATATATCATAAGTTTATACATACAGGCCTATACTTAGTAGGAAAAGTTATTTTCTTTATTATAATTCACAAGCAGTGCCGCATCATTGTCATGTATGCACAAAACAGCACAAGTCATAACAAAAACAAACCGAGCACTCAGTAGTCCTCGGGTGTCATCCTTTTTAGGCTATCACTGTGGTCGAGCCAATCAGCGTATAGCAAAACGAAATTTGATTCACCTACGTAGATTGTATAAATAGTTATGAAAAACAAGTACAAAACTAAAGTTAATATTACTTTTTTTTATTCACAAAGCTTAATTTTTTTTTATTAAAGCACACTTGGGATTTCAGCGTCACGCTGTATCGCGCACACAGCAGGGGAGGCAGAGGGAACATAGTGTTAAAACACTCCGTTTCCCAGCACAAGGCTGTGACTATAACGCGACGGTTGTGGGTTCGATTCCCACTTGAGAAAGAGTCAACACGCAATGCCACTCAACACGTAATGCCTCCAGAATTCGCCATAAAGTGGTGAACAGAGTGTCTTAACACGAAGTTCCCTTTGCCAACCCAGCTGTTCGCGGGATACAACGTGAATCTGATTTTTATTAAATTTAAGGTTTTCCACTTCCCGCCGAATTCCGAAGCCATTGAATGTTTAATGGCGGAACTCAACGCCGTTACCAAAGCGAAGAAATAAAAATATCACATGCAACATTTATAAACACAAGGAAATATATTTCCTCACTCCTCATCTCAACCCAACCGAATTTCATACTCCTATGGGCATATTGCATTTAAAAAATCTTCCTTTCACTTAATTACCAACGCAATTACTGACTGAGTCATTTGTTGTGAAAAATTTAGAATGATTTATTCTGAACTCACTGATTCAAATGAATAACATTTTTGTAAATTTAAAATTTAATATTACACTAGGAGCATCGTTTGTCTGTTAATATTGGGGTCGTGGGTTCACAATCCACACTCACTAATTATTTTCATGTACTCACTCTGGTAGGAAAAGTGGTGCGTTGAGTTAAGCCACTCAATAGGCATATGTCTGGAGTTGGGATGGTAAGTGAAGAACGGAGGGTTTTAAGTTTTAACACTAGATGCTCGCTACCTGCCTTGCTATATTTAGAATACAGCCTGAACCTTAAACAATAAGCATTCAATGGAATTTGTCTGAAAACGTTGAGTTATGAAAATATATTTTATAAATTACTACAGCGGCTTGCCAGCGGCTTCTCCCGTTTCAATTATATGATTATTCATTTAATAAACAGAATTGACTGACACTCTTAAATGTTAATTTATTTGGGTAAGGGTTTACAATATTCTTTGTAAGATAACTGTAATGATTACAAATTACCAAAAATATTCAAATTCAAAATAATTTAATGAATCGAATATCGAATCGAAAATATTTAATTGAGAACCTACTCCTTGTTTTGAAAGTCGGTTTAAAATACAGATTTATCACAAACAAATACAGATTTAAAATAACTATAGGTATAGATATGGATTGCTTTGCTATTTGCAGGCAAACTAATGCCTTGAATTTATTCAAATGCCGATAACTTGTTTTTTAATTAATCGATTTTGATGAAAAAAACGTTAGATGTCAAGTTAATATAAGCAATTGGTGAAAATTTGAAATATATCGGTGCAGTACTTTCGAAGATAAGTGTAACCATACATACAGACAGACAATTAAGAAATTAAAAAAATATATATTCCTTCTATCCATTACAGTCAAAAATATTAAATGTACAGACAAAATATTTTTACTTTGTTTTATTATATATATAGATGAAAACTGAGTACACTGTCCTTGACTTGACATAGGTAGGTGTTAATGCATCCAAAAAGTCTAATAAGCAAATATATATACTCGTATTGCTTCCGTATTTCCACATCGGTATTTTGCGGTAAAATGAAACAACATGCAAACACATTATTTTTGCGCAATTGGCAGGGAATTTAACGATAATATTTCGCAACATACCATCTCCAATTTACTTGTTTGTATGTAGCTACACACCTGTTGCCACGTAGGACGGTAGGCAAAATATATCTTGTGTTAAGACACTCTGTTCTCTATTTCTTTTCCACTGTAGCAAAATTTAAGGAATTTTACCTTGCCAGAGCAAGGTAATAGAAATAGTTAAAATAGATTTATAGATCGATCGCCTCCTTTATAGGTGATCGAACTTATGACTATTACGTTTGTAGTCAGATAATTTCTCACTGTGCCACTATGGTCTCATATATAGTAAAATATTTAAAGTATGTTTTTCTATACGTTATATTCTGCATTCGGTAGGGTAGATAGAGGCAGCCTAATATTAAGACACTATTGCCCACTTTCCGCCGAATTTAGGAGTGATTGTGTGTTGATTGGCGGAACTCAACGCCACGCTGTACCTCGTTATTGTATATTTATATTATACTGTATATTTGAGAGCGAAGAAATGAAAATATTAAATATTTCATTTCTTCGAGTAAATAACGAAATACGCCTCGACACGTAAAATATAATAATTATTATATTTCTCTACAGGTTATGTGCATGTGGATGTTTTTGAACACCGTGTCGGCATCGCGTGAAGACGCCGCACACGACTTCATAGAACACGTATTGAGAATACCTAATCCAGAGAGAGTTCTAAACTCGGTTTTAGGAAGATTGGAGAGGAATAGGCAAGGACAGAGAGCGCGGCCGAGGTTCGCTGATGACGCTGAATGTGAGCAGCCCGAAGTATGTGTTTTTCGTTTTATTTTAATGTGCTTACTTTTATTCCTATAACAAGGTTCATAAATGGTTGAGGCTGTGGTGGCGCAGCGGCATAAGGGTGTGAATGTAACGCGACGGTTGTGGGTTCGATCCCCGATTCGATTGTTGTTGATTCGATTGTGGACTCGAGGAAGTGAAATATTTATTGATGTTTATATTACCATTTCTTTGCTCTGGTGTCAAGGCAAAGGGGGGCGTTGAGTTCTGCCACTCAACACGCAATGCCTCCAGAATTCGGCAGAAAATGAGGAACAGAATGTCTTAACACTAGGTTCCCTCTACCCATCATGCTGTGTGCGGAATATAGCATGAAACTAATTTAACTTATTGATAAGTTCTTAATAACCACAATACAGATTTCTGGGATTATTCTTAGCTCAATGTAAAAGTATTTCTACTCGTATATTACAGAATCTTCCCGAATACACTGAATCCCTGCAAACCTCTCAAGAACGAGAACTAAGACAATTGAGCTCACAGGTAAAATAAACTACTTTAATTCAAAAATATATAAACTGTATGACTCCACGTTTCTTACAATTTTATCGGACTAAGGTTTTTTTCGGTCCCCTCTGGACAAATTTTGTTCCATACTATCCAAGACGTGGACAGAAACTAAATATATGCCACTATATTATTAAGATCATTTTGTCCTTTGATATAAATCGTAGATTTGAAACATTTGAAACAATTATCGTTATATAAAAGATATTATAACACCATCTGTCATATATATATATTTCTAAATTGTGACTAACAAGTGTTAATGCCTGGATATTTGTAGTGTCATGTCACTCTTATATTTAGTTACTATCTATTTCCAGTTATAATGCCATATGCTCAAAATGATAGCTATCAGTTTTGGTTTGGATTAGTTAACCAATTTTGGTAACGTTATATTTAATGAAGAGAGATGTCTAGTTATGTCTAGTATCTATTATATTATTATCTTCTTTTGTATCTAGTATCTTTTATACCCTAAAAAAATTGTATTTACCCAAATTATGACATGACGTTACAAGTATCCATTACACCTTAGTAATCGCGTAAAAGCCTACTTTTCAGACATTTATCAACTCGAGTTCATTGACAAGATCTCAAAAAATCAAAATAGAAACCTCACTGTACTGTCATTTTAATTAATATTAAACTTACATGCAAATAATCATATTAATAAATAACCTTAACCAAAACATTATTTCAATTACAGAAGCACTATCCCATCTGTCACTTAGAGAGGAAGATCCACAGGCTCAACACAAACGAGTACGAGTACAGGCCGGCGTACTACGAAGAAGTACGCTGCACCATGACCCCCAGCGACGGCGACGTCACCAACGAGGTAAGCTAGTTGTTGAAC
>DWGR01000175.1:0-29388 GCA_018247715.1 Heliconius burneyi
CCGGGTTAACCTCAAAACGCCACTTGCTAAACCAGTCGCCTAGGGCGTCGGCAGCTCGTTGCAGTCTTTCGGCTAGAATCCAAGCGGAGCGGTCCGTAGTGTAAAGGGCGGTGTCGTCGGCATACATGCCTTATCCTTAAGGTCGGTTGACTTAAATACAAAGTGGGGACTCCTGTGGGTGGTTTCCCACAATGTGTTGGGGCGAAATTACAGCGAAGTCGTAAAGCTCACAACGGGACTCTTTACACCGGACATTTGGGTATCCCACTGTCTCCTCCTGTGGATTGTTTCTCAGGATGTTTTAACATAACATTTCTTTAAAGTTGTAAAGATATTAATGGCCCTTTTGACGTTGGGCATTTGTTTCATATTTATTGTCTTTAAGCAACATGTGCTTGGGTCCGTTGACTCGTACATGGTCATCACTATGGGAGTTGCAAATCTCATAACCGTTGTGCATTTACAATCAGAGATAAAAGATATTCTGTTGCTATATTATAATACATAACTATGACTTTTATCCATATAAAAAAAAGAAAACTCGCCTACAATTGTAAAGAAAATAAAAAAAAACTTATATTTTGATCTAAACACAATTACATTATTCTATTTTTGTACGCTACTGTATTATTTATTATATTTTTATGTTTAGAGCTAAAGGTTTACGGAGAATTTATGAATTCCTCATTTAAACTTTTACCCTCTCACTCCTTTGAGAGATGAATATTATATAACATTCTTCTTTCTCTATTGCCAACCTACGTCACTTAAGAAGCATGTCTTCGTGCTTTTAGATTAAAAGGTTTCCACTTAAGAATATGTGAAATAAGATCCATATTTATAAGCTGCTCTCAATTCTGAGATCGAAAATCGATCTTGAAATGACGTCTCCATTCATAATTAATATATTTGAGAATGAAAACAGCATCTCAAGGTCGATCTCAAGTTTGAGAGTGATTTATAAATACGAGCCTAAGTATAAATATAAGTTTTTTATAAAGGCTCTGATTTTGTATATTCAATTTTGAACGCTTTTTTGGGCCGCTTAAACTTACTATTGTATTTTATCCAAATTAAACAAAATGTTTAAATAAATTGTAGCCAGTATATTATTATGACATATCAGCTGTATTACTGTAAATCCATTCAGTAGTTTGTGCGTCAAAGTGGACCAAACAGCCATCCTTACAAAGTTTCATTTATTCTATTAAACTTAATAATTTAATAATATATTTAATTAAAAAATTATAAGCTAGAAATATTTTTTAATAGTTTCTTGGAATACGCTACATCTATACTTATATAATCTAAATAAAATCAGAATTCTTATTATACACTTCAGTACGAAAGCTTCGAATCAAATTATACTTAAGTACATTAAAGGATCACCTAGTTCCTGTGTAAGTAGACACGTCGTGGCCTCCGAACTATACACAACCGTGCCTTGAAATTGGGACTGCCTTGATTTGTTATCGCGAGTGATAGGGTGACCCCTCTGAGAGGGTGATACAGCAACCCTGATAATTCAATAAAATCGGATAGGTTGAGGACAATTTGCGTAAATAATTCAATATTTTGTTTCTTTTGAATATAAGTTTTATTGAAGGGGGAAGACAAAATAATAGGTGAAATAACCGACATTTATATTATAATTTTTATTTTGTACTCAATTTTCAATATACAGTAGCATCTCGATTGGATAATCGAGATCATCAGTTATACGGATTCGTGATTATTCGGATTATTAACTTCTTCTATTAGATATAATTATAGCAATATATTTGTGGTACATAGCACTAAACCAGCTTTTCTTTATACATTGGATTATCTGGATTTTCGATGACCCGAAAGACTAACGACAACAATTATTCCGGTTTTCTACTGTAATTAAATGTTTGTTCTAAAATTTTATAAACGAAAGGATTTTTTAGCGTCTGTGTCTTATATATAGCAGGGCAGGCAGTGGGCATAGTGTCAAGGTACTCCGTTCCCCGCTTCATCGAATTTTTTCAAAAGCGTTTTGCTTGTTGAATGTCTCTATATTCAACGCTACGCTATTTTTTGTTATTAGTGTGAAGAAGTCAAAATATTATATATTTCCCAGGTTGAATTCAAACACACACCCGTCGCGATTATATATGCTTATGCCACTGCGCCCGATGGATTAAAATCATTTTTTAATTGTATAGAAATTCGTTCATGAAATTGATAATTTCAATATAGAACGCCTGAAAGCAACTAAACTGTCTTCCACATGTGTAGCCTTTAGACAGGCTACACGTACGATATTTCATTTATTGAGAATTCTTATTTTTTACAAAAAATATGCTCCCAATCCTCATGTTTTCAGCCAAGATAGCGATTACAGTGGCAGATTGAAATATGAAAAACATGTTTTTGAAAAAAATTTTATCCTAATAAAAATTTATTAGACATGTCAGCAATTATATATTATAAGTAAGTTGAGACTGTTAGAGGAAAATTCCTTCGAAATGGAAAATTGACGTATTAATAAAATTTGTTCAATAATAATAATACTCTATATAAATATTAAAACTTACCCGTTACCTGGTAAAGATATTATTTTTTTATCTTCAGATGCGGATACATATAAAAAGTTTTTCGAGCATATAGCTTATTCTTTTCATGTAGAAAAAAATATAAAAGCTCGTTTATAATTAACGATACATTCATAAGTTATATGTACAAATTTATATATTTTTGTATTCCCGGCGTTTATATTGCTGATTGGGTAACCATCAAGCAGACGCAGCGTCAATCATTTAAATAATTGGCCATATTCTAATGTCTAAATTCTTCAACCCTACTGCACGCAGCAGTACCGAAAGCAGTATCATCCTCGTTACCTGAGTTCTTGGGTTACTTCAACTACCCAGATTGCCAGATTTAATTTCCACAGAGTTCCAAATGATATCACTAGATGTGTTTCCACTAAGCTATGATATAGTAAGTTTCATGGGACGAATCAATAAGTTTCTTAAAAGCTTGATGACAACGCATTGATGGTTTTTGGACAGCAATAATTACCTACTACAATTACTTCGTTTTTATCTCAATCTTTACTATTGGGTCTCCCATTGCTAGTTGTACAGACATCACTAGCAGGTATTCTTGCGTTAACCTTTCCCTATAATGAATTGCGCTACAGCTTCACTTGCAAAATGACCTGTGCAATCATTTTAAATAAAACGCATATTTTCCTTTTCTTGTGACGTGTACTCAATTCATGGTATTTTGAGACACAACGAAGCAAATACTGTCTACACTAAAAAACAATGGTTGTGGGCATCAATACCCTAGTTTGTACGTAAGAATGTATGAATTTCACAAGGATAAATATCAGCGATGTTAAGATTTGGGCTCTCAAGTTTTTTAAAACGTAAAGGTGAAAGAATTTTATGTTTTTAGAAACATAAAAAGACAGAAAATTTAAAGCACTGGATGCAATCTACGATCGATACGACAGGCTAGAGCTTAAGCCGAAGTGGTTTATTTTAACAGCTCAGACGACATTTAATTTTCACTTGTGTCTATTAAAAGAAATAAAATGCAAAACTTCGACAAAGTTATTTGTTTATGAATAGATATTACTATTATAAAATGAATTAGTTATGATAACATAAAGTAACTGATACAGGTAATGTATGGTAACGTAAGTTATACGAATTTTAAGATTTAAATTGATTGATTTTTTGACATTTAATTTGTATTTTCCTTAATTTAAAAAATATTTTCACGCTGTATCCCGCACACAGCGGGGTAGTCAGAGGAATTCTAGTTTTTAAGTGCTTCGTATCCTACTTTTTGCCAAATTTTGGAGGTATTACGACGGAGGTATTGAGTGGCGGTACTTAACACTGCGCTTTGTCTCGACACGACGAGCTTTAAATAAATATTTCAATTTTCTCGAGTGTAGATCGGCCCACAACAAGTCACGTCTACAGTCACATTTCGTGCCCCTGTGCCTCAATTGGATAAAATGAATTCAACATTTATATAAAGATTCAGGTTAATCGAAAATGACCGATTCACCAATAATACTTATTGTTATGAAAAACATTACGAGAAAGGATAAATGTAACAATAACAGAACATAGAGGATAATATTGAAACATCTATTGTATCATTTTATACAATAAAGCTATATACTGAATCAAAATCTCCTTAACAAATATATAATAAAATACAATATGAAATTATAAGGAAATGATTATGTGTATATCCCATAATACAATAATACATAATATCCCATCGTAGCGCAGCTGGATTGTATCTGATCTGACAAGGTCGTTGCGTGTTTAATTCTCACCCGTTGTCATTTTCTTGACGTACCTACTTTTCGGACATTCGGGTCTAGGCAAAACGTTAAATCACAGAAATGAGCAGAAAAATATGAAACAGTTGAAAATGAAAATTAAATTTTTGTTCAGCTTCTCGCCGTATTCCGCACATAGCAAGGTAGACAGAGGGAACCTAGTAAAAAGACATTCCATTTGCCATTTCCAACCAAATTGTTGAAGCATTACGTATTTGACGCCACACTTTGCCTCGACACCAGAGCGAATAAATTAAAATATGAAATATCTCATTTCCTGGAGGAGGAATCAAACCCATAACCCATAACTTATGCCCTTGCACCACCACTGGTCTCCCAATAATCTATATATATACCATATAGATTATTGTATGTTATAAAAGGACATGCATGTGACTGACTGAGGTAGGACGCGTGACGTGAAGTTGTTTCTACGCATAGCCGTAACCGCCGTGCGTGAAACGTGAAATTTGGACAGATGTTTATTTTCGTAAACTGAACTTCCACTAAGAAGGGATGTTGAAAATTTTGAACAATAAAGAGATGAAAAAGGGGTTGAAAGTTTGTATGGAAAAAAAATAGGCGACTTTAATAAAATTTTAAATTCAGACTCTTAGAAATATTTCATTGAACATGGATATTTTCACGGTTTATTAGAATTATAAGCCCCTAAGAAAAACAAGCAGGTGAATCTGCGCGCAACCACTAGTAAAGATATAGTTTAGTGCACTATATGTGTAGTGGTTCAGAATAGTTTTAATTACACACTACGAATTCACAGGATAGCTTCATTCTCTACATTGCAAGCAGAATGTTAGATAACCAAACATGTCAAGCTAAAATCCACAATACTACAAAAATACGGAATAAATATTTTTATTTAGTTTTACACTGTGTAAACTAAAGTTTAAAAACACAAAATAGTAAATGATAAGTGCTAATAATTTGTTTACGGAGCCAAAAATGTATTTTTATGAATATCAATCTCACTGCGGCAGGATGTGGCGAATTTTTCCAAAAAGTGAAAATTTGTGGGTATTTTATGAAAAATAATTACAAACTTATATTTGTAGTTCTTGTCATACATAACAAGTGAATATGCTTGCAAACTTAAATTTGTCAACAAATCTGTTTATAAATTGTACTTCTCGGTACCTACAATCCCGAAATTAATATGGAAGCATTGTCGAGTGCGACTTTATTATCATTCATCACGATAAATTATAAGGAACAACTCTTCGTTTAATTTATTGTCAGTAGAAACAAGCCTGTTATACAATCCTTACTCACACAAGAGATCTATGATCTCTGCACTTTACAATTCAAAGCGCTGGGAAAACAAGATTGAGGAATCTAGTGATGTATTTGTGGTTTTCCGTAAGATTTTTTTCAGATCAAGATGTTTTTTTCAAATGATAGAAATATTATTTTCTGTTAATAAATAAATATTTAATTTAACATATTAACCTAGTGTTCTAAGAAAGAGAAAATAAAGTTCTATTTTTTCTAAACACTATGATAACCTTCACATTTTTTCGTTTTTTTTTTTTCGAATGGACTTGTTGCTGTTGACCTGGATTGGTCTTGACAGCGTCACAGGGCGGGGATAGCCTTCACACATGAGAGATTATTTATATAGTGCGCGTCTTGGCGCAGTGGTATGAGCGTGTGACTATAAACTTGCTAACTTGCTAACTTGCTTGGTTGTCGGTTTTCGATTTCCACATGGACTTTATGTCCTCGCTCTGGTGAAAAGGCAAGGCGCGTCGTTCAGTTCAGCCACTCAACACATAATGCCTCCAGAATTCAACGGGAGATGGAGATCGGAGTGTCTTAGTACTGGACTCTCTATTCCTATCTTACTACCTGTGGGTAAAATCGTGAAACAAAAATTTTTTCAACATATTATAATACTAAAATATAAACGAATGCAGTTTAGCATAAGTAAATCACACACTTCTATAGTAAGTGATCTCAAATTAAAATAAAGTTTATCAAATCGTACAATGTATCTTACATATTGTTAGTCAGCTTCATTTCTTTTTCAATAAAAAAATGAATTGAAACATGCCGTGCCGAGTCACGAGATAGATTGACGTATGGGTGAAAAGCTATTTCTTTATATTGGTGTAAGCTAATGCAAAATAAGAGTCGGTAACAATGCGTTAGTCACAGCGTATGAGAGCACAGAGGACCAATATTCCACGTGATTCATTTCCATTTTTTTTTCTGTTATTATATGTTTTCTGTTCTTTCGTTTTTGTGATGTATATAAATAATTTAAAAAAATCTAAAAGTACCTATCATAATATAGTAAATAACCACAAGCCTAAAGGGCCAATGAAATACAATATCTACCCCCTATATTTATTGTAAAAATCGAATAAAATTCAAAAGTCAAATATCATTGCGCAATACCAGCTATTCCACTTCAACTATACGAGGGCTCGTGTTCCTAACATTAGCAAGCTATAAATTTGCGACAAAAACGTAACAAGCCAAATACGGCGTTAAATTCCACCCCTCAACCTTGAAATGCTCAAATTTTATAGGCAATTTATATAGGAAAGTTCAAATTATAAAGGAGCAAAGATTTGACTGATACATGCAGCAAGGATCAGGCAAAGATAATCTAGAACCAAAACCCACGCTCCATCTCGCGATTGACTGGTATTTCGTGGAAACATATCCTAAAATGTTATACGATGAGCTGTGTAATTTGTAGATGTTTTTCTTCTTTGCTTATGTATGTGGAAAGAATCTACAAAGAAAAATACAAAACTCGACCGTATACTTTTACTTAATATAAAAAAAAAATCAGCCTTACGCTGTATCCTGCACACAGCAGGGTAGGCAGAGGTAACCTAGTGTTAAGACACACCATTCCCACTTGGTGCCGCATTTTAGACTGCCTCGACGCCAGAGCGTAGAAATGGATATATAAATAAAAAAAAATAGTTCATTTCCTCGAGTGGGGATCGGACCCACAACAACCAGTCGGATTTACAGTCACACTCTGTGCCCCTGTGCCACAACTGGCCTCAAATGTATAAATGAGTAAAAATATAATAAACACACTAATAGTGGTAGTAACTGGTAACTCGGCAAAATGTAATTCCATTATATAGAGAATAATTGTGGCAGAACAATGATAGTCCAAGAATCCCCGATGGGGCAACCGTCCGCAACGAACGATTGTCAACTCCGTGTCCAATAGCCTTAATGGAAACGCCGATTGTCTGCTATTCAAACTAATTTTGTTTTAACGAGTCGCACATTCAGCCGTTTTCCAATCTACAAAATTATTGTGGTGGCCCTAAAATATTTTACAGTATAAAATTAGGGCCATTCGTAGCGCAGTGGCACATGGTGTGACTGTAAGCACGACAGACTGTGGGCTTGATTCCTACTCGGGGGAGTGAATAATTGAATATTTTCTAAACACGCTCCACAATTCGGTTAGAAAGGACCTTAATGGAAACGAGGTGCAGACTAGGTTTGCTACAATGTGCGGGTTACAACGTGAAGTAAGTTTTTCTTCAGCCTGTAAAAACTAAAATATTGACTACCATTCAAGTGCCTTGGTCTATTTAAAGCCTATGCTAGGATACATTTATACAATATTTGTACTGTACAACTAACCTACTATAGTTAACTAGTGAAAAATTAAAATACTTATGCAAATATATAATCAAATCGATTTAAATATTGTCAATTCGCGTATTAAGAATATTTTTTTATTATTTCAAGATTCAATTACATTCTGTAACATGTTGTAATTGTTCTAGCCTTATATAAACTTTCAGAGATTATTCTAAAATAATCAGAGATAAATATCAATAGAAGATTTGTAATGATTTAAGGAAATAAATCTTTTTTTTTTTTCATTACGTCTATCTGATATTCTTTCGTTAAAGTTTTAATTCGTATAAAAAATTTTTGTTTAGTTCTACAAATTCTAGAATGATAGTTTTCATCTATATTATGATGTAAAAGACCTCCAGTAAAGCGTTAATGAGGGAAATATTTTTATTTTTCAATTTCCTTCAATAATCCGATATTTCAATAAAATCAAAAATTTCCAAATAACTGGTGATCCATTTGAAATCTCTAAGCTTACTTTGGGGTGAAATGAATAGGTACTGAGGTCCCCTATCCATAGACTACCGTTGCTCTTTTGATCATAGTATAACATATAGGCTAAACAACCTGTATATAGAAGATAAATATGTTATATTCTATATAATACAGAATGATTAAAAATAAACTCATATCCTTTATTTGACGTTTATTTTTTTTAAAAATAAACTCATATCCTTTGTTTGACGTTTATTTTTTATTAAAAATAAACTCATATCCTTTATTTGACGTTTATTTTTTATTAAAAATAAACTCATATCCTTTATTTGACGTTTATTTTTTATTAAAAATAAACTCATATCCTATATTTGACGTTTATTTTGTTTAAACGTACTTAAAATTTCTCGATAGTCAAACTCATACATTGTCGTCCCGCGATCGAGAGTTTAGAGAAGTTAGAGGGCCCTTGATCGCCGTCAAACAGGCGTCGGGGCTTTTTAATTAATTTTAAATTTCTTTAATTAACATTTGATAAAATGGATAATTTTGATGGAAAAACTCTTGAGCTAATCGCTTTTTTATCTCCACAATGAGAGCAGATCATTTAGCCTCTTTTTAGAGTTTCGAATGATAGGATCTTATAGGATAATTATGTTGTCAGTATGTCCGTCTGTTAAGATAATTTATCTCGAGATCGCGTAAAGCTGAAATAATACAAATGTATTCAGTTTGCTTATAGCACAGGTAGGTAGGGGGAGTCCACTAAATATTAAATATGTCTTTAAGTAACTTAATAAATTGTTTGATAATACAATTTTTGTAATAGCAACAAAACAAAACTTATAAAAAGCAATCAAAATTGTAATTGTAATGAAACTACGCGGGGAATATTAATCGATACAGCAATTAACTCTGGGAGAAAAACGTTTATTTATATGTTATTGAAATTATATATATATTTTTATATTTATAAATGATGTTTTTAAATGATACCGTTTCTATTTCATTCAATTCAATTGGGGCAAAAAATTAAGGATGTTAATTAAAATAATAGTGGTCAATCTCAATCTCAGAAAAAGATTAAACAAACTATTTAAAAAATAAAATATAAATAAATAGCTGCACGGTGTATCTCGCACCCAACAGGGTAGGCTGAAAAGATTGTTGTTGTTGCCCTGTGTCTCTGCTCGCCATTTTCCGCCAATTTTAAACTTTTCTCAAAGGAGTTCAGAAGTCTTTCTACTTCTTGTTTTCTCTTTTTAAAAAGTAGTTTGATATATTTTTTCTAATTTATTTTATTTATTTTTAAATTATTATTTTACAGGTCATTGTTATTGTAAGACAGACTCAACTTTGTAATTTTATGGATTGTACATGTTCCGTTTTGGTATTTAAGCTCTTAGTGATATATTTTTTATTTTTTGTTAAATGTGTTCTGTGATATATTTTAAATCAGAAAATGCTTTTGAATTGTCTAAGCTATTGTTATAGAGTAGTCCTACTAATGCTAGTAATATTATGAATGTTTTGGGAATGGATATTTGTATCATTTTCACGTAAAAAACTACTGAACGGTTTTAGATTAAATTTAACAGTAATATAAGATATAATTTAAAATAACATAAAGGCTATTTTCGTAAACATTTTGTTACTACATTATCTATACTTGTGTTCTCTATTTATGCTATCTTGATGTAACATAACAGTTATATTGCAGTAAAGTTTCGTCTAAATCCGTTCCGTAGGTTTTGGGTGAAAGTGGAACAAACATTCATTTTTATCATAGTAGGATAAGATTCCATTGAATATTACTTTTTTGCATTAAGGTACAATACTTGCATTACCTTATTTATCTTATGATTCATTTGTAGATACTTATAGCAAAAGTTTTCCTAATTGTGATTTAAAATTTATTTTTAACGTCATTTACTTAATTCTGTTCGTATCGACTTATCCAAAGAGCTATGTCCTATTAACACGAATACTCACCGTCAGAAACACTGAAACTTAGAAATATGTTTTTTACTTCGTTTGTGACATGTTTATATATTTCAGTTTATATGTTTTATATATTGGAGGCCGTCGCACAGCCGCACAAGGGTGTTACTATAACGCGACGGTTGTGGGTTCGATCGTCACTCGAGGAAGTGAAATATTTATGTACGTTTATATTTCCATTTCCTCGCTCTGGTGTCGAGGCAAAGCGCAACATTGAGTTCTGCCACTCAACACGCAATGCCTCCAATATTTGGCAGAAAGTGGGGAACAGAGTATTTTAACACTAAGTTCTCTCTGCCTACCCTGATGTGTGCGGGCTACAGCGTGAAGCTAATTTTTTTAAATGTATATTTTAAGTAAGCCTTATTTCACATCACTTATTTTTCACTAATTTCGAAGCGAATATAAATATTTTTATAATGTTAATTCCAAATGAAAACGTTACAACATAAGAATTTATTTGCAAACTACATTTTCTATTTTTTATTCATATTTTCTATGGTTGTTTAAAATCTGTTACTACGGCTCAGAGAGTAAACCTTTATTTAAAATGCATAAGTTTGAAATGTGTTCTCGTAGTTTGAAATCGTACTAATGGACCGGGAACATCATTATCCCGCGAGAGTATCAGAGTACTGAGTCGAATAACTCACACTGTATCACAGTTAAGGCCAGTCCCACTTCATGAATATTTTGTAGTATTAAAGTCTCTTTTTTCATTATAAATGCAAACATTTATTATCTTTAAATAATATGTGAGATAATGTTACTCTAGTTGTGAATAATAAAATATGATTTAATGCTTTTTCTGAATGTAATAAAAATATCATATAACATAAATTATTTAAATACAGATAACTAGTGAAATACAGTCGTAGCGCAGGAGGGCCAGCGTGCAGCCATAAACTCACAGGTTGTGGGTTCGATTCCCACTCGAGGAAATGAAATATTTAATATTTTCATTCTTCCTTGCTCTTGTAACGAGGCGTTTTGAGTTACACCACTCAACACGCAATGCCAGAATTCAGCAGAAATTGGGGAACAGCTCTTAATGGGAACCTTAAGATAAAAATAAAAAAGATAAAAAATATTTATTAACAAATAACATGTACAGTTTTTATGTTACATCTGATGGTACAATATATTTTACTATTTACTTTTAATGTTGACACTCGTTTTACAAGAGATAAGTAATACAGTAAAAAAATAAAGATAAGTAAATAAATCATAATTAAATAAATGTAATTTTAAAACAAAGTTAATTTTTGAAAAAAAATTAGGCTTAGGTTCAAAAGTTATGTTTATCTACCTTACTATGTGCATATATCGCGGAACTAAAAAATATAAGATAAGCCAAAAAAGTAATTCTATATCAGTATTCTGTAATATAATATTTGTATATTTGTAGATATCTAAAGTAACAGTAAAAACAAATTTTATTAAGAAAGCCTATTACTCAGCCCAAGAATTTTTAAAGGATAAAAATATATGGAATAAAAATCATTTGAATTTTAAAGGGATGACTACCAGTTTTCTTTTGCGTTAAACAATAAAATTGTAACCAGTATGTGTATTAAGAGAATCAGCTGTTGAGTTTCTTGCCGGCTCTTCTCAGAATAACTTTCGAGCCTGTAGTAAATACAAAACATTCAAAAACATTTATAAAATATAAAACAAGAAAATTCTCTAAAATATTAGGAGAGTTAGAAAAAAGTAGAATTTTCCATTCAACCGTCGCATTCCAAATTTTCTATTGATAAACTTCACCATAAGTTTGAACGTTGTATTGCAAAATATATTATAATGTAGAAAAAACTTTTAAATAATAATAACCTTCTTACATTTCCGTACAGGGTGGAACGCATCTCTCGTCACCTTTGGTGGTGGTGGCTCGGAAATTACATTTTTAGTGGGCAACTCTTCTCTCAGTAATGAAGGTTAATTTCCCGCTGGACTATCCGCGGTCCGCCATATCAAAAATGCACGAATTTTCGATCCACACTTTATATTCAAATAATCTTTTGAGCTCTTCCTCGTTATTTAGCCGACGACCAATATTAACTTGCAAAAATCGTTACTATTTTATGTTATAAATAGTATGTTATTTTTTTATCAGTCTCACGCTGTATCCCGCACACAGCAAGGTAGCCAGAGTGTTAAGACTCTCCGTTCCCCATTTTCCGCCGAATTCCTGAGGCATTGCGTATTGAGTGGCAAAATTTAAATATGTACCGAGTATGGTTTGACTCGAGTCAGATTCGATTCTTGCTTTGAAACTCGTATAGTCGAATACCAATTTATTTTGATTCCAGTACGCCGGACTCGATTCCCGTACTCGAGTCAGGAAGAATCGGTTCGTACTCGCTAACGCGAATCTATTAGTACGAATCCAACTGACTCGAGTCTCGTATTCGAGTTTGGTTGACTCGGGTCGTACTCGCAAACTGTTTTCTCTAAGGCTGATCTTTTATGCAACCAACGCAGCAACATACTGGAGTCCAAGAAGGTTGGCCAAATTTTTGTTTTGAATAGTTATTTTAAGTTACTTTTATTTTCTTGTCTCTATTTTATTTTTTTATATATTCATTTAGTTCTGTACGGTATTGTGAGTACGGTTAAGGTTGCTTAGGTAGATACCTCCCTTATATTATATTCTGAGCTGTTGAATTTGTATATGAAGTTAACTCCTTTTCAAGTTTTCCTTTTGTTCTAAAATCGGACTCTAGTTCTGAACTAGTATTTTCAGACTCGAATTCTGACGGACACGGGTGAATATTCGAATACTAAACATAGAATTCTAGTACTGGTCTTGAATCAGGGAATCGAGTCATGACTCGTTTACTATATTGACTGACTCGAGTCGACTCGATCCACCAAAATATCGACTTGGACTCGCACATCTTTAGCGGAAATCAACGCCGTTCTTCGCTTCGACACCAAAGTGACAGCGCAACCAGTCGCGTTTGACTATAAACGCGACTGGTGTGTGTGCGCCACGATTGGCCACGAAAGAGGGGAACGGAGTGTCTTAACACTAGGCTCCCTCTGCCTACCCTGCTGTGTGCGGGATACAGCGTGAAACTGATAAATTTCTTAGTCTAGATGTAAACGCGACTGGTCGTATGTTCGATCCCCACTTGAGGGGATAAAATGTTACTTTAAATTTATATTTCCATTTCTTCTCTCGGGTGTCGGCGCAAAGTGGGGAAACGATTTGAAGATGGCAACACAAGGTTCCTCTGCCTACCTCTGCAGGATACAGCGTTAAACTGATTTAAATATAATACATCTTACTTTTACTTAAGTAAATAGCTAACTTTATAAGCTTAAGCAAATAACTTTAAATTAGCGTTATGAAATTATAATAAAAATGGCAAAAGTTTAAAAATTAACGAAGTTTCTAAAAGATTTTTAAAGTTAATTTTCTTTATTAAGTAAATTTAAATATATTTATAATATAATATACCTTTATACGGTATAAGATATATATATTTTTAGATGCACAATTTATCCCGCATGTAATATGGGGACGGAAATAAACTAGCGTTAAGAGACTTCGTTATCCACTTCTCTTCCGAATTAGAGTCTTTGGGAGATGCGTGTTGGAACTCACCTGGATATAACTCGGATCTTAATAGAGTGGAAAAAACTAAAGATTAACTATACTATGTATAATTACAATTTCGTCAATAATTAAACATTTATTTACACTCGCAATTTCAATTAAATATTTGTTCAAATTAAATTACAAAGTTTGATTACAAGTAACAATGAATGGATAGATGCGTCAGAAGTCGAACGCTGATCGTGCTTCTCCATCGCTTGTTCCGCGCTCCCGCTTGCTCCTCGCAAGAGGCGGAACGTGACAATTAGTCATGATTTTTCGTGCGTGCAGCCGACGTTCGTCGATTTATAAGAATTATCATGTCAACAAATACCTGTTTTGGCACTGACTCCAAAAGATGAGGTATCAATATTTTAACATGTAATTTTTCAGTTTTTTTTTTACTTCTAAATAACAAATTCAAATCTACGTGTTTACAATTACAGGTTGTTTCACTGCGTAACAACCTAAAAACAAACTTTTATTCACAATGTCACAATGGAGCAAGCAAGTAAAATGGGTAAACGTTGATAATGGAAGAGAGAACCAGTAAAATGTGGATGTGAACTCAAAATGCCGCTAAAGGTTTTGCGATTGCACGCTTAACCTAAAAATATTCCAAATGAGTCTGCATGCATCCAGGTCACTGCGTTTCGTACTTTCACATAGTTCTGCCAAACAGCCTTTCACGGGTGAAATTTAAACATATTTATTTAAATATTTTGTTATAAAAATATTAAAAATACAATTTTATATAATTTTTAGGAATAACGACGAAGCATTTCTTATTTTTAGTGCGCGCTCAAAATAATATTTTTTACTTGAAAATAAATATCTCACTTCAGAAATAAGCATTTAGGTAAATCGTGAAAGTTTTTTGTTATTGTGATATTAAAATTGGATATTAATTTAAAGAGCTATAAATAATAATGAAAGAAAAAAATAAATGTAAGAAAACATAATTTGTTTATATTTTATATATAGTTTTATACATTACGCATCTTACTTTTTACATATTGGAGATAATAATACTAAGAATTTTAAACTATTTTTGAAAACGTGAAATAGTTTCAACGTTTCGGGATTCGAGTCTCACTACGCTCAAAATTCTTTACTGCATCTCTAGTAAAACGTTAATTCTCTGTTACAAACAAGCTACGTTTGACGTAGCTACGCACTATTCGCTTGGTGACATCTTTTTTTCAGCTTCACTCCGTACCCCGCATATACCAGGGTAGGCAGAGGGAAACAAGAATGACACTTCTTTCCCTATTTCCTGCAGAATTTAGATGCATAGGGTGTTGACGAAACTCTATGTAAAAAAAATTCTCGAAATTGCCTTAATCTCGGATACAGCGTGAAGCTGAAATAATCCTATAATAAAACTAAAAAACCGGGGAAAAAGGTTATAGTAAAACCTGTCTAGACATTAATAATCGCTTATTGGATTAAGTGGAACAATATAAAAATATACGAATTTCCGGCTCGCCAGACACAAACATAAAATTAAAGCACCGATGAAATACCAAACATAAAAAATTACGACAAACAGAAATAAAAAATATATAATTTCACTCGGATCATTTCGCTGCCTTTATTTATACTGTCGTTGTTTTTTCGGGTGAAATATTTAAAGAGAACTTAACGCAGCTAGCAGTGGTTGACAACAGATATTCGGAACGGCTCTCCCGCTTTAAAGTGCAACGTTTACGTGTCATGTTGAGATATAAAAACATTTCATTGCTTCAATGTAACTGTAATATTGGTAGTGCCAAGGTTTTTTGCATCCAAATAGTATTTTCGGAATCCGTACCATATGAACAAAGATTATTAAGGCAACTTGTGGCGCAGGGGCACAAAATGTGACTGTAAACGCAATAGGTTGTGGCTTTAATTTCCACACGGGGAAATTAAACATTTATTATTTTCATTTCTTCGCTATGGTTTCAAAGCAAAGCGCGGCGTTGAATTCCGCCACTAAGCACGCAATGCCTCCAGAAATCGGTGAAAGAGTGTCTTAAGAGTGTTTTCACTCTGTCTACCCTAATGTGTACAATAATAGATACAGCGAGACAATAAAACAACTAAAATTAATGATCAGTTGACTGGTATTTATCTGAAAGAAGACATATTTTTATTTACGCATCCTTCTGACTGTAAACCCTTTATTCATTTTTAAGCCCACTCTACCACTCTGTCCACTCGGGGGAATGATCATGTTTATTTTTATATATTTTTAAGATCTAGTAGACAAAGCCTCGGGTTAAGTACTCTGTATGTATTGTCTCAAAAATTGGGGGAAAGTGGGGAGAGAAGTGTATTAGGTTCCGTTTAGGTACCTTGATATGAGGAAAGGCTTTTTTTGAGTAAGCATAGTTAGACATATAATGTATATACATAATATCAATGAAATAAAAAGGATCAAGAGGTATCCATATTATATTTAAATTTGTGTGCATTATGTACCTTTATCAAGAAAGTAACTAAAATATAACAAAAGTATTTTATTTTGTCGTCAAAATTGAATCCTTTCACGCTTCGGTACATAATTACAATAAATTGCCTATCACAAAGGTTCATACATAGGCGAAGGTTTGTAAGGACAGCATCCCATAAAGGAAATCGCAATCCCTGATAAGTATAACGAAATTTCTTGTATTTTCTTATTTTAACTTTTTTTTTCTCTTTTTCAGAGATATCTACGTTTTCAAATACAATAAAATATTTACATATTACTAAATATAAATATGTATATAGCTATACCATTACTAAGAAAAAAAAACGTATTTTAAACGTTTCGTTTAATATTTTTGACTATTTTATTTTCAGAAGCAAGATGTACTAGAAATAAGAGCTAAAAGTTTCTAATATCAAATACAAAATCAGTTGCTTCAGGTAGCCATAAAATTATACAGGAAGACTTTATGAGGGATCTATTTCCTCTTTACATAGTCCTTTGCCAACAAGCTTTCGGGTGACCGGCAACTTGGTCGTGTAATTTAATTATGATATGCGTGAAAGTGAATCTACATCAAAACCGGCTTATATAGGCGTGAAAACTATATGAAGTTTTCTAATATATTATATTGAAATCAATTCTTCCTTCTCACTTTCCGCCGAATTTTTTGAGGCATTGTGTGTTGAGTGGCACAACTCAACGTTGAGGTTTTGCTATACTTGGGCAAAGAAAGCTATGAAATACATATATTTAGATGTTATAAATAATAATTTATTTCCTCTAGTGGGGGTCGAACCCACAACTTATTATTATTTGAAAGCTTGAGAGTACAATAATATAAATAAGTATATTTAAATAATTTGTTATAAGAATATTAAAATAACATTTTTATATAATTCCTAAAAACTACGACGAAGCATTTCATATCTTTAGTGCGCGCTTATAAAATATTTTTTACTTGAAAATAAATATCTCACTTCAGAAATAAGCACTTTAGATAAATCGTAAAAGTTTTTTGTTATTGTGATATTAAAATTTGATATTAATTTTAAGAGCTATAAATAACAATGGAAATTTGATGTAAGAGAACATAATTTGTTTATATTTCATATATAGTTTTATACATTACGTATCTTATTTTTTACATATTGGAGATAATAGTACTAAGAATTTTAAACTATTTTTGAAAACGTGAAAAAGTTTCAGCGTTTCGGGATTCGAGTCTCACTACGTTCAAAATTCTTTACTGCATCTCTAGCAAAACGTTAATTCTCTGTTACAAACAATCTACGTTTGACGTAGCTACGCACTATTCGCTTAGTGGCATCTTTTTTTCAGCTTCACGCGGTACCCCGCAGAGATACTCCCCCAGGGTAGGCAGAGGGAACCTAAAATTATGACACTTCTTTCCCCATTTCATGCAGAATTTAGACGCATAGGGTGTTGACGAAACTCGATGTAAAAAAAATCTCGAAATTGCCTTGATCTCGGATACAGCGTGAAGCTGAAATAATCCTATAATAAAACTAAAAAACCGAGGAAAAAGGCTTAGTAAGACCTGTCTAGACATTCATAATGGCTTATTGGATTAAGTGGAACAATATAAAAAAATACAAATTTCCGGCTCACCAGACACAAACATAAAATTAAAGCACCGATGAAATACCAAACATAAAAAATTACGACAGCCAGAAATAATATAGAAATAAAATTTCACTCGGATCACTTCGCCGCTTTTATTTAAACTCTCGTTGTTTTTCCACGTGAAATATTATAAGAGAACTTAACGCAGCTAGCAGTGGTTGACAACGGATATTTGGAACGGCTCTCCCGCTTTAAAGTGCAACGTTTACGTGTCATGTTGAGATATAAAAATCTTTCACTGCTTCATTGAAACTGTAACATTGGTAGTGCCAAGGTTTTTTGCATCTAAATAGTATTTTCGGACTCCGTTCCATATGAATAAAGATTATTAAGACAACTTGTGGCGCAGGCGTACAAAATGTGACTGTAAACACAATAGCTTGTGGGTTCAATTTCCACTCGGGGAAATTAAATGTATTTTTTTCTAGTTCTAGTTTCGAGGCAAAGCGCGGCGTTGAATTCCGCCACTAAACATGCAATGCCTCCAGAAATCGGAAACGGAGTGTCTGAACATTAATTTCCCTCTGTCTTCTCTGCTGTGTACTACATAAATAAAGCTATTAGATGAGATAATAGCTGGCTGATATTTATCTGAAAGAAGACACATTTTTATTTACGCTTTCTGACTGTAAGCCCTATAGTCGTTTTAAGTACTTCGATGTCCACTCGGGGGATGATCATGTTTATTTTCATTTATTTTTAAGATCTAGTAGACAAAGCCTGGGGTTATGTTCCGCCACTCTATATGCAATATCTCGAAAATTAGAAGAAAGTGGGGAGCGGAATGTGTTAGGTTCCCATTAGGTACCTTGCTATGAGGGAAGGGGAAATACACTCACAAGTTCTTCGTAATTGTGAAACCGGTGCACAACTCTCTACACGCTTAGCCGACCACGCCGATGTTGCGCCCGAGGCACTACGCTGCTTTGTGGGGGGGCCATCTAGTGGGAGGCGAGTCACCATCTGCCAACCATTCAATTTGAGACTATTGTAAAGGCGGACGTCCGATTACATTTAATATATTTAAATTTGTATGTATTATGTACCTTTTCCAGAAAATAAATAATATATAACAAAAATATCTTATTTTTTTGTCAAAATTGAATCCTTCCACGATTCGGTACATAATTACAATAAATTGCCTATCACAAAGGTTCATACATAGGCGAAGGTTTGTAAGGAAAGCATCCCATAAACGAAATCGCAATCCCTGATAAGTTTTGTTACTAAGCATTTTATTAAGATGTAAAAAAAATATTTATTTTTTCATTTCTTCGAGTGGGGATCGAACCCACAAGTCGCGTTTAGTTACACTTTGTGCCCCAGCGCCATGACCGGCTTCTATTTCTAAATATTAATATAATAATTTACAATTTTTATTAGAATATACAGACTGATTACGACCTTCAGGTGATACATGAATTATAAAATGGATCATAAATAAGTGAATACAAAAATACAAATAATTGAATCAAAACCCTTCCCCTCGAACTTCTCGAAAATTTTTATGCTCAAATCTGCCAGTATAGTAAATGGTAAAACTTATACCTAGATTATACTTTTTAAGATAAAAATATATCCGTGTCAATGAACAAATTTCCTATCTCTATCGATTTAACAACAATCCTGTATAATTAGAGTGATATTTTAGGCATAAAGAATTAAATTCTTCCTTGAGAATCATAGTTTCCATAGAATATTTTATAAATCAAGCAATAATTAATTATAGAAGGCGATTTTGCATACTATGTGTGTACATACAAGCTTCTACATTTGGCAGTAGATATTTGGAAATGAGTGAATGTAAATTAATAAAATTATCATTTAAACAAAATTATTTATATACAGTGACAAATCATTGCTCGCAATTTTGTTTAGTAGATTGTAGTATCTACTAAACAATGACTCTCTCTCACTCTGTCTGACACTCTACAGTTTAAGACATAAAATGAAAAATCCTTAAAAATTTAAATTTCAAGTGTGTATATTTTAAATATTGTAATTTTTCCAGTTTCATTAGAAGAAATGTTTTTTCGCCACCCTAAATGCAGTGTTTCTAACTAGCAAAACAAAATGGCATCTTGGGTTAAGTACTTACCATTGCTAACGGAATAATGTTATATCATTGACAAGGTTGGCAGAGAGGACCTTCAAAAAGCGCGTCTACCTCCACCTTAAAGGCCGGCAACGCACCTGTAACTCCTCTGGTGTTGCACGGGGTCGTGGGCGGCGGGGATCACTTACGCTCAGGTGACCCGAACGCTCGTTTGCCTTGTCCTTATACCATAAAAAAAAGAGGACTGAACGTCAATATTCTTCTCGGCTTACCGCACAGATTTGAGACATAGTATTTTTAGTGGTAGATCTTAATTACGCGGTTTGTCTTATTAAAGCATATTGTATATTTATACCCTTTAATAAGAAACGAACCCACAATATCTGTGTCTACAAATCCTACGAGTAGTTACTGGTATTTGGTCAGAACGCAACATGATAGTATTTGTCATTGATTCGTAATTTATATCTATACTTATAACATCGTAGTCTGCTACAATCTGTTGTTGAATTTTTTTAAACTTATTTTCTTGTGCTAACTTATTTTCTTTCTCTTTTTCAGAGATATCTACGTTCTCAAATAAAATTATTCCATTCCATTACCAAGAAAAAAACGTATTTTGAACGTTTCTTTAAAATATTTGACTATTTTTATTCTGAGAAGCAAGATGTACGAGATAGACCTATTAGGTATATTAAGTAAATATGTATAGCTAATTAAAAATTTCTAATATCAAATATAAAATCAGTTGCTTCAGGTAGACATAAAATTATACAGGAAGACTTTATGAGGGATCTATTTCCTCTTTACATAGTCCTTTCCCAACAAGCTTTCGGGTGACCGGCAACTTGGGCGTGTAATTTAATTATGATATGCGTGAAAGTGAATCTACATCAAAACCGGCTTATGTAGGCGTGAAAGCTATATGAAGTTTTCTAATATATTATATTGAAATCAATTCTTCTTTCCCACTTTCCGCCTAATTTTTTGAGGCATTGTGTGTTGAGTGGCACAACTCAACGTCGAAGTTTTGCTTTACTTGGGCAAAGAAAGCTATGAAATACATATATTTAGATGTTATAAATAATAATTTATTTCCTCTAGTGGGGGTCGAACCCACAACCCACATACTTTTTATCATTTGAAAGCTTGAGAGTACAACAAGTAAGTAACTTTAAATAAACAATGTATGAAATAAATTATTTTAAAAAACAAATACCTGTATCTCGTGTCTAGAACACACTATATATCACTTATCGTTCAGTTTCACCTGCTCGTGACAAACTTTGTACTTAGAAACTGCTCTGAGCGTAATGCAAAGAGGATTGATAGCATTTTAATATACCAGCTCTCTTTACAATACAACGACAACGAATTTGAAATCAATAGGGTTTAATACATTTTTAATGACTGTTTGTTGGCAAATCTCTTTCGTCATATTAATCATGCTGTATCCCACACATAGCAGGATACGTAGAGTAGGCCGAGGGAACTTAGTGACATTTCGTTCTCCACTCCAATAATTGGAGAAACTCAAATGGTAGGCATTTGAGTTTTATCTTATTTAGTACTATACAAGCAGTATAGACTGCTATAAGAAAACGTTAAGCTAAAAATACATATGAAATAAAGAAGTTATAATTAATGATCACACTTTAATTACTTCTAATTTAGTTTTAGTATTTTAATACATTTTCAAGTAGAGTCAAGTATGCTTTTATCTACGTGGCGCAGTTGGGATGACACACAATGGTTATAAATTTGAATATTATTTATATTTAAGTCGAGGCCAGTCATGGCGCAGGGGCGCAAGCGTATGAGTGTACACGCGACGGGTTGTGGGTTCGATCCCCATTTGAGGAAATGTATTTAATATTTTCATTTCTATGAGTTCCACCACCCAATATGCAATGCCTTCAGAATTCAACAGAAAATGGAAAACGGAGTGTCTCAACACTGGGTTTCCACTGCCTATTCTGCTGTGTATTAAATTTCTTCAGCAGTTTCAGAAATGCCCATGAAAACAAAAAGACAGACACATGGATATTTAACGAGCAAATGAATATATTTACTCAGAACATTTTCAAGCGAAATTAGCTGTTCATAGTTTTATTTACCTATTTGCGGACGTGTTTCTCGTAGGTTTACCTTGTGAATATATACTAAGGCACATGTTTACCCTAAGGTTTTTAAACCTATATACATAATATTTTTCGAAATAAAAACACTGCAGTCTCATTTTCAATCGTTATAATGTATATTTTATAACAGTAAATTTTCATTATGAGTACAAACAAAGGTTGTCAAGACCTTGAAGTAGTGTGTTTTATAAACACTAGCTACTCTTTGTTGTTTTACTCATGCCTATTGTTTGTTTTTGTTTCTTCCGAGAATTTTCTAATAGTAAAATAAATTTCATTCGAACCCATCCAGTAATTCTACTGTTACTACTGGAAGACGCGCTTGAACAAATAGATAGATAAAAACTAAAAAAAAACATAGATTTGTGTTCAATTATTATTTTCATATTAACTTTAATGATGTTTTTGCATTAATCCGTAGTTAACCATCAACCTTTTTCCTGTTTTGTTATAGTATAGATATTTATATGATTTATTATATCTCAAAGAAATATTAACATCAAAATTATTCGGAATTGCCCTAAAAAAAACCCAAATTAACTACCAAAGGCATTTAAAATAAATAAAAAAAAAATTCTCAATAGAACATTATTTAAGTACTACATAAAACAGTCGAAAAAATATTTCATCGAATTTCCCAAATTTCTCATATTTGTATGTTTGTTCGCAATCAGTTTTTCAATTTCTGCTTATTTCTTTCTTTAATCGATATATTATACTAATAAGTAGTTTTCAAATACCACTATAAGGTATTTATAACCTCACAAAGATCATCCTTAAAGTTTTGGGGACCTGTATGAGAAGAGTTTTTATAAATAGGTGTTGCTCATGTACTAGAGGTGGCATTCATAAATAACCTTTTAGATATCATTAGGCGAGTATCTTAGAATCTTACAAACTATGAAATGACAATTAATATTAAGGACAAATGCATTTACGAGACAGCTTTATTTGGCATAAGATCTTATAAAATATAATTTAAAAACATCAGCTTACAGGCAGGCAGAGGGAACTGATTATTATGACACTTCGTTCCCCACTTTCTGCTTAATTTTGGAGACATTGCGTGTTGAGTTGCAGAACTCAACGCCGCGTTGCTTTGACACCAGAGCGAAGAAATGGAAATATAAACTTAAATAAATATTTCACTTCCTCGCGTAGGGAACGAACCTACAACCATCGCGTTACAGTCACACCATTGTGCTGCTGCGCCACGATGGCCTCATACAATATTATTTAGTTTAGGCGCAGGGGTAAAAGCATGTGACTGGTAATGCGACATTGTGGGCGTTCGAGTGGGGATCTCAAATGACTCCATCATATATTTAAAATTGCTTAAGATAGCATCTTATCTTAAATCAAAAGTTAAACCACAACAGTTATGAAACGTCTAACTTTTACTATTATGTGGGCACGATCGCAATGGCCAAGCTTACAACTTTATCTAAGTTTAAACACAGTTTAACAGTTGGTTAAGCCCTCTGATATCGCTCTAAGTACGCCTATCCAAAACACAACCCAATTATGTATATCCACCGTTTTAGGTAGCGTAATTAAATAATATGTTATACCTATATTACATAGGTATTTTGGAGCAACCTTATTCTACCTATTATTAAAATTAACGATAAGATGAAAAAAATATTTCTTTTTATGTTCCTTGCATTGGCAATGTTCCCACCGCTTCTGTCTTATTCTCGGATACTTGTGAGAACCAGAAACATTACCATTAAAAAGCTAAGCAGTTTCATGCGTTTCCCGCAGAGTAGGGTAGACAGAAAAACCTAGTTTTAAGTTAATCTATTTCTGGCTTTCCGCTGAATTAACGAAACTCAACGCTGTGTTTGATTGAGAATAACATGAATATTAAAATAAATTAATATAATCATTCCTCCGATTGCAGAACGAAGCCTCTTATATTATAAAAAAAATCGATCAAGCTCAAAAATCACTATTTTAAACAAAAAAATCCTAAAGAAATAAAAACTATGAAAGTTACAAATTGATAGACCTACATAAAACGGAATAACATATAACATTTATTTTGTATCCAAAAAGACATGGAGTCGCGTTAAATCCAATAACGTGAATGCAACAATTATTTACTTGAGTGACATTTTAGTATGAAATAAAATTGAATTGTGTAAAAATATATTGGGTTTTTAGTTTTCTATGTTTTTTTTCAGCTTTACGCTGTTTCTTGCATATAGCTAGGTAGGCAGAGGGAACCTAGTGGTATGACACTTCGTTCCTCACTTTCTGCCGAATTCTGGAGCCATTGCGAGTTGAGAGGCGGAACTCAACGCCACAGTTTAGCGCGACATCTGAGCAAAGAAATAAAATCGAATCGAAAGAAATCAAATCCATATCCTGTCGTATTTATAGTCACACTTTGCCTCAAAAAAGATAGAACATTTCAATGAAAATATCACGCGTCATTATATTTATTTAAAATATTTTATATTTCAAACAAAAGTTCCATTCCAGTTAAGACGCACTCATAGTTCCAGTTATTGGCGCCGAGATACAACCAGTGAAGTGAACTCGATCAGTATTTGTTTGTTTCAGAACTTTTAATGATAAACAACTTTGGACGAAATGAACCATCATAACTGACAAGTGGAGCACTCAATGAAGAGGCGAAGTGTTCGCGTTCCTGCGATGACCTTTTAAACTTGTAATTACATTTTATTAGTGGACTTTTGTAAGATTACATTAGTTTTTAAAGATTTTCTATGTTGTCATATTAGTGCAGTTACAAAAGTTTAGTAGTAACTGTAAGGCGGAGTAAAATATTTTTTTACTCCGAGTTTTAAATTTAAATGTTGTACAGACAGAGAATAAGAAATTAAAAAGAAAAATGTTACATTTTTGTACTTAAATTATGAAAGTTATCAAAGAAATTAATATTTTTACTAGTTCCATTATCTCCAACGTTACTATCTACTTTCTTCTATAAATTTAATATACTATAAGCTACAATACACGTTGTTAAAGATCTCTTTGTAGTTAGAAAATGAAAGTAATCTATGTTGATTTTGTAAGAGCTAAACTAAAATATTTATTTTTAGTAATATACACAAATAACATTCAATTCTTAAAACAAGCTACTTTTTTGCACATATTATAATACGTAATTTGATCCATCTATTCCTGTTAGCGACTTTAACGCAATTAATACCCTGCACTTGTTTCTACATCGCAGGCCCTCGTCTCCAGTGTGGGAAAGTTTCACAGATAACTTTTTTAATATATCACCAGCTCACCATCTAGAATAATAAGGCTGTGAGTTTTAAAAGCTATATGTTGTTGCTAGCAAAATATGTTATTACAGCATATTCCTTGATTAAACATCAATTACTGATTTCTTTGAGCGTCAAAATAGAAATGAAAGTTAAATTTGCGAAACAAATCTATATTCATAAATAATTACCGTGTTGAGTTCCGCCACTTAACGCACAATACCTCTATAAATCGGCGGAAAACAGGGCACAGAAGTGTTTTAATAAAACCTGAGTATCTTCACCCTGGGTTCCCAGGTTCCATTTATCTACCCTCTAGCGTGAGTAGATAGATTAAAAAAGTAATTCTTAGTTTTATATTCACATTTCTGTTAAAGCATCACTTTTTCGGTCAATATCTTCAAGTGCCCGATATTAATTGGTACCAGAGTGCTTGCCAAGAGAAATCCAGTCCAAACATGAGTCGCCTTCTTTTCTTAAATTAGAATTTCCTTTGACTTTTTCCGGTCTTTGGATATTTTTTTTCAAGGTGTATTATATTTTACAAATAAAACTCTTCCATTTGATACCAATATGAAGTTGTGCAAAAATTTGTAATCCGCCAGTTTCTTGCGACGTTCATTTTTATTAACAACATATTGATATTTGTAAGGAATAATATTGTCGTTTTGAATGATATGAAAATGTTATTGCATCGAATAGTATAATCGATAATTTAAATTTTCCTTCTTGTTTTATATCCCTATTTCAATATAGAATATTTAAGTCAGGTGCAGTAATATCGTTAGCGATACAACCTACCCCAAGTAACAGGTGGCCAATTCCGTTACCTGAAGTGCTAATGTTTGCAACATAGCCGTTACATGCTTGTAGACTTTGCATAACGCACTACAAATCTACACTGACTATCTGTACACAGAAAATATATATTTACTTTAAGGCAAGGGCAGGGGCACAAGCGAGTGACTGTAAACGAAACAAGTACTCAAAAGACAACCTCTTACATATACGTCCCTCAAATTTACGAGTTAATAGTATAGTAAAAGCTAATTGTATAACACATTAACCGTACACTGTATGTCTGTGCATAAGTTCTACTGTATTTTATGAGATTTTGGCTCTAGAACTACATAATCATATCCTTCTATGCGTTTGTTTTGTATATACGAGTATGTGAGGTTGCCAAATGGGGTCATCAAACAAAGACTTCTTTCATATACTGTATACATCGAATTTTTTCTGTCATTTAGTGGTGAAGAACCCGAATGAATATAAATCTTACACTACATTGTGATGTGTTCGTTTATTGTTCGCTGTATTGGTTTGTTCACTGTAAGTTTCCACAAGTCATTGTAGATATAACCCGCTCGCGGCTTCGCCCGCTTGTACACATAATTTATTTTTTTATTTCCACATCTAAATTATTTTCTTGATCTAATAACATTAAATGCAAAATCTGTACATCGATAGCTTAAGTTTCCGAAAATATACATTTAAATATATATTTCCTCGAGTGAGGATCGAACCCACAGCCAGTCGCGTTAACAGCCACACATTTTTGCCATAACTGGCCTCAATTATATACAAAACTGAACTAAAAGCATATAGTGCTCGTACGTAGTGATGTATCTATAAGTGTCTCACTACCAACTGTATGCAGTAAACTTTTGCTACCATGCCTTTGTTTAAATTAAACATCACTGCTGCACTAAACATCTAGACACTTCGAGCGACAATTGTTGTAGAATGCTTTTCATTAGTACAAATTGAGAGTTCTAACTTCACAGAGGGTAGAAGAGTTTTACTATAAAAAAAATAGTATATAATCTCAATATTTGTAGTTTAATGCAGTATGTAAATAATTTTGCCGCACAGCGGGGTAGTCAGATATATTAATTATTTAAAAAAAATATTTTTATTTCTTGAATCTGTTGTAACAATTATTTAATTATATGAAATTTCTATTTTAAGAACTCTTTTATTTTAGAGGAGTAAATTTGTATCAGAGTAATCAGAATCACCCATATCATTAAGTGGACTATACCTTAGACCTTTACCTGTACCCTTAACAGGAGCTATTACTGTAGTCACGTCTCACGTCACACTCCATTCGACACGTTTGAAACATTGCGTATTGAGTGACGGAACTCAAAGTCGCGCAATGTCTACCAGAGCGAGGAAACTGAAAATAAATGTAATCATTTACCAGAGTGGGGATCGAATCCACAACCATTGCGTTGAGAGACAGCCGCCGCGTGCCATCCTAATGCCACTGTATCAAAACAATTACATTCGACCATTACAAACACTAAATTTAATACTGAGGATTTTTTTAAAGGGATTCTTCAAAAAACATGAAAATACAATGTTTTAACGAGTTAAATGATAACAGAAGGTATCATTCGTGCGATAGTCAATCAAATGCGAATTGCGAGGCACAATTAAATAACAATAATTTGTTCAAATAAACAAACTTCTGTTCATCACATCGCGAACATAATTCCACGTTTTACAAATTGTTATAAACTTCTGGAAAAGGTGAATATAAAACAGAAACGATCGTAAGCAATTCTCCAGCTTCTAAGTAACTTGTATAACAGTGGGACTATGTAAAATGTTTCGTATGATTTTAAGTCTTAGATACATACATATAAAGAAATAAAACGAAATATAAAGATATCATTTAAATAAGAGTCAATCTAATTGCATCTTGAACGTGAAGGCTTTGTGAGATATTTAGTTACGCTTGACTTTCTACCCAACTCGAGCTTTTTCTACTTACATAAAAATACTATTTTTATAATGCCATTATATTTGAAATTAATGTTATTTTTGAAATAGTCAGCTATATCCCGCATATTGCGTAGTAGGCAGAGGGAACCTGCGAACCTAGTGCTAAGGCACTCCGTTCCCATTTTTTTTATAGGAAAATCATGGCAATCGAGCGTACGGGTTGCGCTTTTTTTTTATTTTTTTATTTATTTATTTTTTTATTTTATTTTTTATTTTTTGTAAAATCGGCATCACACGGACAATTGTCTTACATACGAAACAAAGAAACTAAATTTTTCATTCAAATTTAATGTTTCAGCAATTTATAACGTAAAATTTTTCTCACATTTAATATAATTCTAAGCACGAATGACTTATGCATAAAAATATATAAAATATAGATACAAAAAAAACCTGGTAATTCAGAAATTATAATATTAATTTAACAGATTTTTTGTTTTGGCTATTTTGAATCCTATATGCTGAGTAGGTATGACACTAGATCAGTACATAATTTATAGAGAATAAATCGAACTTACAAATAAAATTTCATACTAAATAAAAGTTAAATTTGTTCGTTTTGACGGCTGGGCGGTGAGTGGTTATGTTTGAATAACAATGCATGGTAGTTGTGTGACACCGACCTAATTCCAACATGGCGGAACACGCAAGATGGCTGTCTAAGTATTGTCAATGCATTCTAATAATATTATTTTTATCTCTTCCGGTTGACAAAGCTCAATATTGAGTTTCACAACTGTAATGTAAATTATGTGGGAAGTGGGAAACGTAATTTTAACACATTATCTTAAAATGACGGATATTATCATCTAACAAAAATGCATAAAATTTCAAATAGCCGTGTGTTCCCGGCTTAGAATAGGTTTACCTGGTACTTGTGGTGTCGTAAAAGGCGACTAAAGTACGAGAGGGAGAGTCACGCCGCCAGCAATGGCGACACGCATGGGCAGACTCGACCGGATCATTACCACACCCGGCATTTAAAACCGGCGTGAAGTAGTGGCTTTATGTCACTGCGTTTCGCATTAGGTAATGC
>DWGR01000176.1:0-29386 GCA_018247715.1 Heliconius burneyi
ATTTTCATTTTTTCTTTTCTTATCACAAAATACCGAATTGCGAATTATTTATAAGAAATAGATATAGGATGACTTTATTTTAGAACTTATAAAACACAATGTTTTGCAGTATAATGTTCTCACATATGTTCTCTCTCTCTCTCTCATTAATATATGTGAGTACATTGTACTAAAAAAACGTTAAGTTTTATTGCACAAATGTGCAGCGCACGCGGTTAAAGTAATACGACGGTGTTCCTCATTATTGTAATTTCATTATTTAAGCAAAGTAAGAATTAAACCAACGCTATAAAGCCTACAACACTTTTGTAGAATGTAGCTTCAGAACCAGTAGATTCAGAGATGTTAGCGTTAAAAAAATGTTTTACGTTTATAAAATTTATTTAACATTCAAATTTAGGAATAATCCAGTCATCGTTATTTATGTTTAAATTTATTTAATATTTTCTTTTAGCGAGAGGCGATTAAAGCACCTGCCGATAAAGCCTCATTGAATTTCAGGTAGCCAAGTCAAATGTAAGCTTGTAAACTTCCTTGGGGTTGACAGCGCACTAGATTTAAGCTACGTCACCCTTCAAAATCGGTGAAGCTAACCCAAAATAACTTGTGTAGTTTTAGCATAACCGCTTACATAAATGTTTAAAGTTGTTAGAGCTTTTATTATCTTTAACTTTAAGAAAGTGTCTTTAATATTGAAAGCCATTTTTAAAATACTTAAATAAATAAAGATATTTTTCTTAACGACATCATAAGATATTATCAATCTTTAGTTGCAGGTTATCTCATATAAACATTTCCTTCTTTATTTTTATAAATATTTTTTAATACTGACATTAGTCGTTGTTTTAATTTTCAACGCTATAAATATTTTATTTTTAATAATTATGTTTTTTGATTTCATTTAATTTAAGTTATATATCTATATCGTATGTTTGGTTAAATTGTATGATTAAACTCAATACCAGCAATAATTATTTAAACTACACGTCTAAACGTCATATATCAAAACGTCCGTTTGTCTATAGAGATAAATTACTCAAAGTATTATTTCGCTGAAAAGGTAATATGAGGTCTAAAGAGAATCCATCTGTTATTTGAAACGGGTCTGACAACAAAACTGCCTTAGTTCCTCAACTTGGAAAGTTTTCTCAGGCAGACATTGGCTATTGATAGCGTTTGAGCGAACAAAAAGCAATGATCAGCTATAAAATCTCTTGTACTGGGCTTATTAAGATAACTATTTGTTAGTTAAGAGTTTTCTTTAATATTTACTGGAGAGAGTTTGTATTTGAGGTGAAATATATTCTGAAAGTTAACTTTTTCAGTGAAGACTGGGTGATTATTTTGCTTAAAATTAACTTTAATTCAATGTTTGCTTAATTTACTAAATGGTTAAGTATTGGACGAACGTGGGAGTAATGATACAATGACATGTTAAAGAAATAAATTATATAATATATACTCACAGCTGTCACCTTCGGATTTGTAAATGCAAATGTTTCGTAACATCAATCGATAACGATTCTTTGAGTCGGTTCTTTACCGAAATGAAAAATGTACTTAGGCCGGAAGTCAGTGTGTCCTTAGTTATTGCTATTGTTTAATCATATGTGGCATACTGTAAGTGAGGTAAATTTTACTTTATGTAATAAAAAATACACATAAAATAAAACTTTAATCAAACTCGTACTTACACTAGTATGAAGGTGCTAAAATCTCGCTGGCTCTACAATTTCAATACTGCGTAGAGAACAGCGTACTTTACTTATGAATAAATAAACATGTAAGCTCTAAAATTTACGTTGCGGTACACCTAAAGGATATGTTGTGTTTTTTTATTAGATCTTTACTGCCGTTTTATGAGAAATATATTGTCCCTATCTTCTAATAAAATAAAAAACTAAGTAAAATCAGCTTCAGGCTGTATTTCCCAGACAACCGGTTATGACCTAGTGTTAAGACACTCCGTTCCCCTTTTTTTGCTGAATTCTAAAGGCATTAATTGTTGAGTGGCGGAACTTTGCCTTGACAACGCCGCGCTTTGCCTTGACACCAGAGCGAAGAAATGGAAACTTAAACATAAACAAATATTTCACTTCCTCGAGTGACGATCGAACCCATAACCATCTCGTTACAGTCACACCCTTGTGCCGCTGCGCTACGACGATATCAATCTTTTAGTAAGCTCTCAAATTTCTCTTTAATAATAAATGTTTGCTATATTAAATAATATCCATAATATAAATATCCTGTTTTAATAGCTACATAAATTTAAATTTAAACATTATTAGCGACACCTATACTGAGTTTCCTGAAACCACTCTATACCATTCTAAATACGTTTAATTATAGCTGACTGAGTGTGTTAATTGATAGAAGCGAGGGCTATCATCTCTTAACCAGTAAAAGACAACCGGCTAAATTTATAATTGTAAAGTGTTTTTTTTTCTCTAATAGGTTATTTAGATCTACAATTGCTCCCGGTGTTTCACGCTACACGTACACGTAGCATGGAGCGTCATATAAAATAAGGTAGAGCGATGTTTTCCGTATCGCTAAACATACATTACATACATTTTGTTCTTTATGGTAGTACTGTTTTCTTATTTCACTTTCACAAGAAATATATTAAAAATATTCTTACAAGCTTTTATTTAACTTGAGCTGTATGTGTATTAACGTATCTGTAATTTTGTAACCTTATCTTGATCTATGTCACACTGTCCGATTGAGCTGAAATAATGCAATAAAATAAGGTTTTTTTTACTATTTTTATAAAAATGAATATATATAGAGCCATACAGCGTAATTCCGCGCGAAGGATGTAGAGAAATAATTATTGTCTTTGACTACTAATTTGAATACTAATTATGAGGTCGGCCAAATTGGAAACAATTCAATATGTCTGTTCTCTAACATTTAAATATATTATTTATTTATGAAATTTGCAATACTACATCGCTGAGTGCCACCACAAATGTATTCTTAATAAATGTGGAATATGGTAAGCGATTGCTAAAAACATATTACATTTGAAATTAAATTGCTCTAAGTACAAAAAATATAGCAAAAGTAGCTTTTTAGCGTAAGGAGTACAAAAGTATATACAAACATTCCAACATAAATAGTTTTTCATATTAAATGTAAATTAAAGGTCTATTCCTTTTGAATTATAAAACTTAAAATTCTCTAATGAATCTATATTCTGAACACTTTTAATATGAAAGTCGTCTTAAGTTAGAAGATTGAAGTTAGTCGAGTAAACGCTAAAAGCGGCCGGAACGACTTGAGTGGTCTTCGGCTATGCTTACTAATTGACAGCCGTAATGAGACGTAATACAGCACTTTACAATTTCAACATTTTACTTTAAAATTACCCTTATTTTTTTTGTTTATGTACCTACAGCATATTTTTTTTTCTGCAAGCGTTTTTATTTTATTTGTGTAAAAATAATGAATTATTTATTTATCTTTTAGTTTTCATTCCTAAAAAAATGAAAGAATATTAAATTAAAAAAAGAAATCAGCTTCACGCTATATCCTGCACACATCAGGGTAGGCAGAGGAAACCTAGTGCTAAGACGCTCCGTTCCCCACTTTCTGCCAAATTCTGGAGGCATTGCGTGTTGAGTGGTAGAACTCAACGCCGTGCTTGTCTCGACACCAGAGCGAAGAAATGGAAATATAAACGTAAATAAATATTTCACGTCCTCAAGTGAGATCTAACCCACAACCGTCACGTTACAGTCACACCCTAGTGCCGTTGCGCCACGAAGGCCTCACGGAAAGAATATTTAAAGGTATAAAAGTGTTAATAAACTAAAAAATATTCATCCAAGTAAATCTGGTGGTAATTTATAGGTTTAATTTTGTATAAATTTTCATTTTTAAGCGTTTTATCAAACGTAAAGTATTAAGACTGCGCTCTAAGCACAGAAAAAAAATGTGCTAAAGTAAGCTCCCTTATCTATTTTTACTTGAATTACTCTACTTTATATGTATAGTTGAGTAGTAGTTACGACGTTTTCTTGTTATTGTACATGTTAAACATATTAATAATATAAATTATTAAATAAGATATTTTGTTTATTGAATGGAAAATTTATGACAATAGACAAAGCAAATGTAGTAATCAAATTTAGATAAATAATAAAGCATGTTACAAATTTCTTGGCTTAATCCGATACCTCGAGCCAACGAAAGTTAAATGTTAAACAAACGTGCTAACTGATACATATTTAAAATCATTGTGAATATTTGATTTCACAAGCCTATGTTACAACTACTGTTTTACTATGAGGTGAAATTTTGTTGAATTATGCAAATATTTATTAAAATATTAATTCTTGCGTTCGCTGAATTTTTGTTTTTATAATGTACAACTAAAATATTACACATACACATATTTGGTATGATATGCTTCTAAAACCATACTTAATATAACATTTGTCAAAAATACATCGACAATAATATTTGATAGATGTGTAATAGATAAATTAATTCGAGAAACTTCATAAGAGCAAGTAAATTATATGTCTATATGTAGATATATTATATTAAATGTAACCGTAAAAAGTATAAGTAATATATATGTGATTTTAATCTATATCATAATATGGTGAAAGTTATAAATAACCATGGTGTAATATTCATTAATAATTAACTTACGAATATATTACATACGTATTTACGAAGTGTCAATCGTGTGTTTTTTTTTCGAAAAAAAAAAAGACATTATAAAACTATTTGTGACTATATAAACACAGCATAATAAAAAAAGAAAGAAATAATATAGAAGAAGGTTCGTACCCTATCTTAAATAAAAAACTAAAAGACAAGTGGTGAAATAAAATATTCTTATCATAAATCATATTGAACAAAACAATAAAGTATGGAGCTGTCGTTTACAGTTCGGTGGTTAATTCCTTTACGCGTCTTGTTCCGATGTGTTTTCCTCTTTTAGCTTTCATAAGTGAGATGGCTTTATTCAAGATCGTTGTTATTATATTACGATTTTTATTTATATTTTCATTTTCCTAAACAAATTTAGGCAAATAATAAAATCTGGTAATGAGGCAAAATGCGGCGTTAAGTTCCATCACTCAACACGCAATATGTAGAGAATTTCTCAAGATAACAGCAATTGAGAATGGAGTGTTTTACCATAAGTTCTCTCTGCATAGTAAGGATATAGCACCTAGGAGAATTGGTAAAACACCCTAATATTTAACACTTTGTTCTATTGTTACAATATATAAATATGGCTTAGATAAATTTAAACAATTTAAATAATGCAAATTCATTTATCATGATCACTTGTAATAGAAAGAAATATAAAAAAATATTACGGAACATAAATAATTTTGACCAAAACAGTAAAGTACAATTTACGGTTTACCGGTAAATTCTTTTGAGTTTTGTACGGATATACTTGTATTTTGTCCCAATCCATCCCGTAACCGATACACACAAACTATATTCGTTCGTATTTCAGTCGGATTTATATTTATAAGCTATTAAGAATATTTTTTTATGACGGCATAACAAATTAAAATTCAATTTAAATTAGAGATAAACTGTTTATTGTAAAATATTATTTATTTGATTCAGTTAAACAAAATTATGTCGAATTGGACATAAAGTAAGTTCCTAAATTATCCCGACCCGAGCTGTAAATTAATTTACTATAAAAATGCATTATGGATAAAAAAGCTTGATACGTAAAAAGTCTCTTAAATCGGGCACTTCCATGTTAACGTTCACTACGGCTTGGTCTTTATTTTTTAAAAATGCTCGTTTTAATATAAAAGTTCTAATAACGAAAACGATTTGTTAGTTGAGAACGCTAGAGGAGACTCACAAAGAACTAAATGTTGGAACAAGACGGTGATTCATTGCTGAGCACGCGACAGAACCGATTACGCTATCGCAAGTTCGCCTTTGCGGCTCTAAAGTATTTTTTAATTCATTTAAAGTATTTGAGAGATTTTCCTTTTCAAATTTAAATAAATAAACTACCATTATGAGGAAGCTTATCACTCACTGCCTTGGCTTGGTAGTTTACTTCATACAAAATGAGTGCATACGGCCGTAAGTTTCATAAGTTGTACTTTCCATTAACCTATAGTCCTGAAATTGATGGCAGACAAGTCCAGCGAGTCACACTTGACTGGTCGTTTAATACTAAAACAATATTTAAAAAATCCATTTACCATATACCATTCATATGTATGGTATGTATAATAATTTAAAATTAAAAAATTAGAAAAAAACTGCTTGTACAAGCTGCGGTTAGGCGCGGTCACGTACTAAGTGTGGTTGAGGAAGTGCAGATTTACAAGGTGGGAATTTTCTGAATGGATCTGAGATTTAATAGAAAACATGCGCCGGGGCTACTAGTTTTTATTGTTTTTTCATACTCTCGAATAATATTTAATTAATTTAGTTTCATAACTAAAATGTATTTAAAAATACACATAATAGGTACTATTATATTATACTCAATAATGTACCCTTATTGTATGATTTAAACCTACGCAACTACGCAAGGGATAGTTACACTAATTACAAATATATTAAAATATACCTATTACATAAAAAAATGTAGCCCAAAAATTCAATAGATTTGGTTATATTTATATTCATTATTCATTACAAAATAGTAAGTGTAGTATTTAGAGCTCGGCTGCACGATGTATCCCCGAGGGTCCTCCGTAGGGACCGAGTAGGGAAAAAGCAAGCTATGTGGTCACTAGGTAGTGACAAGACACTCCATTCTCCGCTTGCCTCCCGCATTCCAGATATTGCATGTTATATGGTAGAACTCAAAATAAATTAACTAACATAATAAAACAATGAAAATGTCATGTAAATAATAATTATTCTGTCTAATAATGCTAAAATTGTGAGGTTACTTACTAAACTGGCGAATTATTGATAAAACTTTTACGTACTTTATAATTAGGAAATGAGAAAATCGATACCGGTATATCAAGCAGTGAAGGCAAGCGGAGCCAATTACGCCGGCGATGGCCAAGTTCGTTTAAGGGCAAAATTACATTATGACATGAGCCCGTTACATTTTCATTAGCCCAAATTTCTCAAATCATTTATTTTTACTAAAAAAAAAGATCAATCTTACGCTACGCTCCCCACTTGCCGCCAAATTCTCCTCCAGAGATAGTGCTGAGTGGTGGAACTCAACGCCGCGCGTTACCTCGACACAAAAGACAAGAAATTAATATATGCAATATTTCCTTTCCCCGAGATCGAAGCCACAACCTGTCGCGCTTACAATCATACGCTTATGGTCTGCGCCATGACTGGCCTATAAACATTGATTTAATTTATTATATTCAATTTCTTTTAGAATTCACTAATTTATTGTTTTTTAATAGATGCATCTAAAAAGAATTTTTATTTTTTTGTTATTAATAGGTATTTATTATTCGTTTTCTGATTAATCTTAAATATTTTACAAATTGAACAAAGTAAGTACTTCGCAATAAATGGACTTAGATACTCGATGTACCAATACTCTAGTAACTTGCCTACAAGTTACTCGAAACGAAAACTTGAGAAAGTCGTGTAACTGAGACAGTGTCGTAGTAATAATGAAGACGTCAATGGAACCGTTTAATTTACGTCAAAATGAGACAGCAGTGGTGTAGGCATGGAGTTGTGAGAAATACTAATGAGCTCCTCAGTTGAAGGTGGTGGAGTGGATTGCTATGCGACTTATTTGTGGTGACCTCCTAAATAAACTTGAACAAATTATTAAATTGTAACTTAGGACGAAAAGTTTATGCGAAAAGAACGTGATCTGTATCTTAAAGGCAAGAAATTCTGGAATAAAATCTCTGTAGAGTATATTTTTAAAAGATTTCATCATCAAGGTGAATTCTGATTCTTTCATTTTACAATGTTGAATAGTTTTTGATTTTAAATATTATACGAGCATATTACCAGCCGTGGCGCAGGGGCTTTAAATATAACTGTAAAATCGACTGGTTGTGTGTTCGATTCCCACTGGAGGAAATGAAATATTTATTTAGATATATATTTTCATTTCATCGATCTTATTGCTCGCATCTGGTGTCGAGGCAAAGCGCGGCGTTGAGTTTCGTCACTAGTAATGCCTCAAGGACTCGGCAAAAATAAATATACAAACATACACTTACCAAATTAAGTACACGTGCTTGGAAGTCTAAGTGGATAATCACTCAAATATTATTCAATTCTAGCTTCCTTTTTTAGATGTTTTTAAAAAGAAAATGATTCGCTAACGGAACGTACATTATTATATCTCATATAATTACTTCTTCATCTTACACAGAGTTGGTCCAGCAAAATTGTAGATGGTTATTACCTTTTAAGTACTTGACATTAATTTATAGCTTCTTATTCACTGATTGTTGTTTTTGAAAATTTTCAAAGTCTTTATTGTTTCCTAACATTTGAAAAAGGCTTACAGACTTACGTCAATACAATGCCTCGATGGTAAATTGAAACTCGTGCTTGAGGCTAGAATTGGCATGTTTGATGAACAAAACCATTTTGAGGATTTGTAGGACTTTGGTAAAACGGAACGGAATTGATAAAGTATATTCGATAGCTGCAAATCTTATGAAATGGGGAGTAAAATTGTAAAAGATGCTATCGCTATATAAATTGTGTTTGAATTTAAAATCTGTTTTTAATTGCCACAATTGTTAGTCAATAAACTAAAGTTACTCATTTAAATAACAAACTGGTGGATATTTTTAAGATCAAATTATATATTATTAAAAAAACTTTTAGAAAACTATAAGTTTACTCTTATCTATATAAAATCATGTGGACACTTCTATTACTACTCGAAATAAACCGACATCAAAACTATATCACATAAATGCACAAACATAAAAAAAAAAACTAAATTGTAGAAAATAATTTCCTCATAAATTATAAATTTCAATTTATCAAAAGTAAAGTAAATTTACGTATAATAAGTGAAAATGATAATACTTATATATTATTTAAAATAACATATTTTTAAACTTTAGTTATCAAAATATGGCTCCAAGATACAACATGATTATTATAAGAAATTTTAATTAGTAAGCACATAGTACCCGCATGAAAACTCGAAGATTTCCCTCAATATCCATGCGACTCCACCATCATTCCATGGTGGTAATAGAAGCAATGGTAAATAAAGTATGTTCTTTCAAACTAAAAATATTCTTAAAATAGATGGATTAACAAAAAAAATAGTTAACGAATAAAGAGTCCTCTTTTTCAAAAAAGAAATCGGTTAAAAATGAAAGAACAAGGGTAAGGTAAAATCAAACGACGCGGTCAAATTGAAACTCGGTGTCGGGATGTGCAACGACTACTTTGATAGCCGAACGAACCACTTCGATCAGACCTTACTGTTGTAAACTACTTCTGGAACTAGCTTTGACATTTTACCCTAGAAATCTCTTCTAACATAAAAAGCCCGTGTTACGTTTTTATGTTTGAATTTATATACTTGAGTAGAATTAATTTCAAGTTATATAAACACGTATTAAAACTTTAGAATAACAATGTATATGTAAAATGTTATGGAGGTTTTTATCACTAGATTTTTTGGTGTTGTAAGAGCTGATGACACAACAACAATTTGTAATGGATTATTCAGAATTAAAGAAAGAAATTACAATTATTTTTTATGTAAATCTAGATTAAATTTATTTATGTATTTACATATCGAGTAACATATGACTCATTTTGTTAGTATATCATAAAATCTTAAAATCTATGTTAATGTTTACTTCTCCACCCCACTCGTGATGGCGCAGCAATGTTTCACATAAACAGAGTCTAATCTACTAGACATCAAATTTAGGATGCTGTTGTTGCAACCCCGCAGTCTTTCTAATAAGGAGCCACATCTTTTGCGCATTGTGGCAACGAAACAGCTCCTGCCGTCGCAAATATTCCAGACGCACTACAAAAGCGAGGCAGCCTCGGCAGCACCCTAAATGCGTTATTGTATTGAAAAAGAAGAAGAAAATAATGTAAGAGATGAATTAGATTTCATTTAACTCCCTTATGACTATTTTTTAGCATCTCGTAGTATTAAGACATTTCTTTTCCCAATTTCCGTCGAAGTTTTAAGGTACGAATATTACGTGTGGAGTTGCGGAACTCAATACCGCGCTGTGTCTTGTTAGTAGAGCGAAAAGATATATTAATAAATAATAATACATTCATTTGATTTCATATACGTACACATTACCGTCGCACTTACAGCCTACCTCTATTTTATTTTTTTAAAAATTAACAATAAAAATGAATCTCTTACATATTTAATATGTTAAAATTATAAACGCTTAAGATTTACTTTCACACGTATTAGAAACATAATGGTAGATAATAATACAAAGATAAATTAGAATAATAGACTGAATGAATAATAAGAGGGTGGTGTCGTACGAAGTTATGTTATTTTACCCTTTACATGATATGAAGCTCTGGGCGACTTGCAACCAAGGTGTAGGTTACAAATAGATATTAACTACAAATGTAATTAAAATAATAATTGATTAACTAAACAATCGATTACCCGATTAGTCGAGGTTAGCCAGCGGCAGAGCACGAGTAGTGCTACGAGCCGCACCAAAGCCACGACTGACCGTTCGTTTTCGATTAAGCAGTATACTGTTGGCCATATGGGGATCTACAGCGTCACCGGGCTTTAGGAGGCCAAGCTAAAATAGCTCTGACCTTGGCTTGGCTACCGTGAAAGGAACCAACAAATGAGGACACAGCGGCTTGCGAACACCGTTTATAGTGGGGGACTTTGCTTCGCTTGGTCCGAGCTAGGCCTACTGGGTAGGGCTCTTGATGCCCTTTTGGATTGTTAGTTGCAGGCTCCTCTCGAGCCGAGGCACGATTAGGCCACTGAAAAACTGGGATCTCATCTCCACCGGCGAGGACAGTGTGTATAGCGTGTGTGTCTGCGATTGTGTGAGGCCCTACCTACATTTTAAGGGTCGTTCGCTTTGGTGATGGGGTCAGCATCATCGGTTAGTATATCCCTGGGATCGTTGACCACCAGTGGGTTCAGATGCGTCTCGGTTTTATTGAAATAGTAACTAGAGAGCTAACAACAGTGGTCTTTTACTGAATCTGACCGTACAACGCCCATGCGGCTATTTATATAATCGTTTACAAATAAGTTGTAGGGTAGAATGTATAAGAATTGACGACGCATAGTGGCGTGATCGGTAGGTGTCGTTTAGGAATCTATAAGTTCTCCTTATCGTCTCCTTGCCGTCTAATTGATCCTACACTTAGAGATGGTTTTGGATGAATGATTAACGAGCGTTCAATTGTCGCTATCACACCAAAGCTCCTTTGACGTTCGTATATTTAGATTAATATAGGGAGAACATCTTAGTCAAATACGGTTTTAATAATATGCAATGATGTCGCAACCACAAGAAGATAAAGATTAGAAGACAAGAAATTGAAACTGATATTTGAACAGTTCTTTTAAGTGAGCTTGTATATAGAACATAAAAAAACGGGGTTAGTAAAAAGTGGTGACTCAAACTACAATAGAACAAGGTTTAATAGCGCTTATAATTTAAAAGTTAATCCGTATATGATGGAAATCACAATAAGTCACATAACGTACTCCTATAGTCACTATAATATTTTGTTTTTCTTTATAGCTTCCCGTTGTATCCCACACATAGAAAGACACATAGATAGTAGGGTCAGCAAAGGGAAGTTGCTAATGCAAAAAGGCAAGCCTAATGCTAAGCCACTCCGTTTCCAATTAAGTCATTTGCGTTCCCCACTTTTCTCCGAATTCCTGAGGCATTGAGTATTGAGTAGTGAAACTTAACGCCGCACTTTGTTACTGCTCGTTACCAGAGCGAGGAAATAAAAATATTTAATATTAAATTCCTCCGAGAGGGAATCGAACCTACAACTGTCGCCCCTGCGCCACGTCTGACTCTTATATATTTTACATTTGCGCATTCATTTAAAAATACTTCTATGTTTTGGGTTTATTTTTATAAATATAATAATAAAATTTAGACATTCAGATTAAGTTTGACTTGAGCCCTCTCGTGGCATTTCTACGAAATCTACATATATTTGCTGTTCTCTTGTTATTATAAGAATTTTATGAGATGGAAAATTGCTTATTTATAGTCTATTCGCAATATTGAATTGTTGCCAAAAGTAGTTTGTGTAATAATTACTCAAATATTAGATTGAACTATGTTATTACGTTAATTAGATTTGCATTTATTGTTATGTTTCTAGGGGTTAGCTTTTGGGAGCTATATTTTTTCTTATTTATGAACTTCTAATTTTTTAAATAATTACTTAACTTTTGTGAATGATTAAGTACAAATGAACAATTTTTTTTTCAGCTTCACGCTTTATCGCGCACACGGCAGGGTAGGTAGAGGGAACATATCGTTAAGACACTCCGTTCTCCACTTTCTGCCGAATTCTGGAGGCATTGTGTGTTGAGGGACAGAACTCAATGCCGCGCTGTGTCTCGATCAGAACGGTGAAATAGAAATATAAACATTAATAAATATTTCACTTCCTCGAGTGCGAATCGAACCCACAACCGTCGCGTTTCAGTTACACCTTGTGCCGCTGCGCCACGACGGCCTCAAATTTCTTTATTGATTTCTACAGAAAATAAACAAAGGAAAAACGGGTGAGTTTTGAATCCATTGAATGCATTTTTAAAAAGGTAATACACATTCAAAAAAAATCCTGATAATTTTCTAAAGGATCGCTGTCCAATCATAAAAGCATTCTCATACATACGAGTAGCTATCGATGCTAATCACTATACAGATTTCAAATACATATTTCACAGTTGACTCCCTCTGTTCTACAGCTATTCTATCACTGTTTGAGATGAGTTTTTCCAGTTAACTATTCCTCCAATCATATTTATAATGGTTTAAGAAATTTTTGTTCATATTTTTAATGTAAAATATTAGTGTTACGTATTTAATCTTATGTATTAAAACATGAAATAGAAAGCAATCTAATTAAATATATAAAAAATTAATTTTAATCCTTTCACTTTTTATTCCGCCACCAAAAACAAAATATTTCTGAAATATCGAGAGGAGAATGTACATTGTAATTTATATTTTATATTAAACATACTTATACTTTCAATTATAAAAATATAATTCGGTATGTTAAAAAAATTAAAAACAATTAAAAAACGGTAAATGTTTTTAAATTCAGAAAATAATCAAGAGTCGTATAAATTCAAAGTTCCAAAGAACAGTTGCAGAGCGAGTTCTCGACGCCGACCACAACACGAAATGTTGACAATTGCTATTCTGACATTCAATGTCCGACAGTCGCGGCTTATTGAAGCTTGTTGCAATTGGCTTTTGAAAACGTAATAATAACGTAGACACTGTAAAGGCTATTTAAAGCTTTTATTTGCTTATTTTAAATGTATATATAAGCAGTGAGATCATAAGCAAACAAATAAGCACTTATTGATTTTTATTATTTGAATCCTACACGCGGTATCTCTTAAATTGGGCGTGAAGTAGGGAACGGTCTATCTTAACACTAGGCTTCCTCTGGCTACTCTCTTATACACTGAAAAGATAGTTATATTTAATTATCATGTCTCTTGTCTATACATATTTTTTTAATCTCCACCTCTTTTTCATATGATGGTGATTTTTCAATTAGATAAGGATGAGAAAACCTTATTAAGATCAATTACATAATATTTGTTTTTATATGTTTATTATTTGTAGACAGATGAATTTCATTAAAAGCAGAGAAATAGCTGACATTGGTCATCGGATAAAAAGCTGTGCGAGCGAAAATTAAACGAATTTTGAATCACGTGAAAACTGACACAAATTGAATTTCCATTAAGCTAGTAGCGTCTAGAAAATGGCGACGTGAAATAACAATTTTTCATACTAAAACAGAAATTATTATTTATTTGTAATTTTTAACCGACTTTCAAAAAATAATAGAAGAGTTTTCAATTTATCTGAGTCTTTTTTTAAAGTATATATCTCACAGGTGATCCCATGGTGACCACCTGTGAGGCTAAGTTAATGCTAATGTTACAACAATCTTACTATGTTACAATATCAAATTACAAAGCTTGTTTGATTTACTCGGCACCGACTTCAAAATTAGAAAATCTTTCTGTAATTACTTTTGTTTAACAAAATCAAAGTAGGTATTGCTTTATGTTAAGTTAAATTTATTTTTTAGTTTGACGTCGCTTTGTTTTTGTTATATTCTTTTTAAATGAAGCATGCAAGTAACATTACATGCGAGGGATAACTATTTACCACACTGGCCATCTAAACTTCCAAATTTAAATATATAACTAAGACAGTCGTGGCTCACCGACTGAATGTGACTGTAAACGCAACGGTTGTGGTTTCAATCACTTCTCGGGGGAATCAACTTTTTTGACTTTCAAACTATGGTAACAGGACAAGACGGCGTTGAAATGAACAGCGTCAAGATACACAAAATGTGTACAGAATATAGATATAATACCTATAAAGGAGAACGATTACAAAACGTATGTAATAATGTCACATTACAACGGACGAAAATATTATTTAGAAAAATATCCACTTTACTCTCCTTTTGTTAATTACAGCAGTTTAATTGAATTATGGAAATTTGTACATGACTTCGGTCGGAGCGGGCACATAAATTCGACGACTCTTGTTTCTTGTTAATTTACGGTGCCAGAGACCCGTCTGTTGTATAAAGCAAACAGCATGGGGTCATGTAATCGAAATGGGGGTCGAATTAATATTTGTTTTAATGATTTGTGTTTGTACGCTAAAGCGATTGTAACAGATTATTAGATAGTAAGTTAATTAATCATAAGTAAAGCAAGATTTGAAGTACTAAATATATTTTAGATACTTATTTGCAAAAATAAATTAAGTTTTTTTATACTAACGCTCCCGTAATAATAAAAAAGAAGATAATCAAATATGGTGGGCCACGCGTCTTGGACTTGTTCTGGTTTTAGTGCAACTTATGCTGAAATTAGGTGAGGTCCCAGACGATTGGCGAGGTGCAGTCATCGTGTCTTTGTATCAAGGCAAAGGTTCACAGATAGACTGCGCAAACCATAGGGCTATCAGTTTGATTAGCTTAGGTAGTAAAGCTTATGCTAAAATTCTAGCGAGAAGAATACAAGAGATATCCGAAAGACTGTTGTGGGAGTCTCAAGGAGGCTTCAGACCTGGAAAAGGGTGTATGGATCAGATCTTTTCCCTCCGCATGATCACGGAAAAGTTTTTGGCTGTTGACCAAAAAGTTTTCTGTGCTTTTGTGGATTTGGAAGAGGAGTTTGACAGAGTTGTAAGCGCGAAATTATGGGTGATACAACCCCGGTACAATTTGAGGGGACCCTTGCTGCAAGCTGTAAAGTCTCTTAAAGAGATCATTCAGCCTGCGTGCGAGTAGGAGCTGGCATGTCGCCTTGGTTTGACATCCAATCGGGTGCTAAACAAGGTTGCGCCATATCAGCTTGGTTGTTTAATTTGTATTTAGATGGTGCATTATGGACTCGGAGGAATGAAACAAAGTAATGTGGAAGTGATAGTAGGTGACTTGAATGTGAATTGTCTTTTTTTTATATCGAAAAAGACATGGCAAACGAGCGTACGGGTCACCTAATGGTAAGTGATCACCGCCGCCCACGACCCCGCGTAACACCTGAGGAGCTACTGGAGCGTTGCCAGCTTTTGAGGTGGTTGGGCGCCAGAGCCCGGCATTACCTAATGCGAAACGCAGTGGCATAAAGTCATTACTTCACGCCGGTTTTAAATTCCGGGGGTGGTAATGATCCGGTCGAGTCTGCTCATGCGTGTTGCCATTGCTGGCGTCGTGACTCTCCCACCCATAGATGTACGAAGATGATGTAGTACTTATTGTATTATCAGAATGCGCGTTGCACGCATTAGCACTCTGAAAGAAGGGTGTGAAAACAATGGTCTCTGAATGCGAGTAAGACAAAGGTTCTGGTCTTTGAAAGAAATGAAAAGAGGACGTAATGCAATATCAGTGTGAATGTGAAAAAATATTATAGCAAGTGAATGAGGTGGTATACTTGGGAAGTATGTTCAGTAGAGATGAAAGATACGAGATGGATGTGGAAAGGCGTAACAGGGTTAACAGGGCCTTAGCTATATTGATGAGACGGCAAAACGTCAGCACAGTTGCGCGTTTGGGCGTACATAATGCAGTGTTGGTACCAACGTTGTTATACGGCAGCGACACGTGGGTATTACAGAAGAAATGAAAGAAAGATGAATGCCGTGGAGATGAAATCTCTTCGTAGGATATGCGGAGTCAGCTTAGCTGATTGAATCTGCAATAAAGAGGTACACAGAATGGCAGGTACTAGCGAGAATGTCACAGTGAGAATGAAGAAAAATGTGCTCAGCTGGTTTGGGCACATCGAGCGAATGAGTGATGAAAGAATGGCAAAAAAGAATTATGATGGAAAAGTGAGAGGGAAAAGAGGTAGGAGGAGACCTCGGCTGACCTTCGAAAACACAGTGTCAAAGATACTGGAGGAAGGTCACGTAAAAAGCATGAGGACCCCCCCAAGGCCATGTATAAAGAGGTTGATGACAGTGGACGAGGCGAAAAAAGTATGTGGAGATCGTAGCGTTTGGTGCTCCGGTCTCTCTGACTACCCCGCTAGGGATAAAGCGTGAAGTGAAGTTAAGTTAAGTATGTCTTTATTTTATATAAGTAAGTATTGGTCCAGAGTATATCTAGACTCTGGACCAATACTATCTACTTATCTAGAGATATAAATCCTTTATTATCTGTACTAACCTTTTCAATAATAAATTACGACAATTTAGTTTGCTGGCTCTATAATAAGAGAAATCTTATAATAAAGACATTATAAGATTTTAATTTTTTACAGACATGTCATTACTGAATATGATACACAAACAAACAGCCTTTATATTTCCGCCCTATAAAAACAACATCTACCGTTATATTTTTTTAATTTCTTTAACAGCGTTGTTGTTTATTCTTTATAAAGGGGAAAAATAACTCCGTAATGCTCAACAATAACAAAGGGATGTTTTTTCTCAAAAAGGATATTTTGGAAAATTACCGAATTACGATGGGGTTTCCTTTGTTGTCAAAATTACTTTTGCATTTCGTAAATGGATAATTTCATGATTCTTGGTTCGCAATAATTAAATAATAGTAAAAGGTCGCTTATACTTTTTATTGCTTATATAATTGGTAAGAGTGTAAGCTTTAGCTATCTTAGATACTATAAAAAAGGATAAAATTATATTAAAAAACCTATTAAAGCTTCTAAAGAAAAAAAACCTTTACTAACTTTTTAGAATAAATTGAATCCTAAAATAAGTTAGAATTTAGATTTACTATTACCCTTTCTGATTTGTGCCTTCAAGTAAATACGCAAGTTCCGGTTACTTTCAGTGTAAAGTTTTGTTTGTTCAGACTTATCTTTCAGTCACGTTTATGTTATAATTCCGACAATACGTTATATTCCGTCACCTATATAGGTGTAAATAGAAAAATGTAGTAAAAACTATTTCATTTTGTTTATTATTAAAAGTTTTTATGTTCCAATCTGATATTTCTGTACAATTATTATTTTATCTATCGTTATAAATGTTAATTTATTTTAGCCAAATACAAAAGTATGACTTGTGAGGAAGCAAACAAAAAGCACTGTTAGACATACTTATGTTTGTGTCTTTGTCCAAATTTAGGGTATGATTAAACTTCTGTTAATATTTATCTGTACATTACTAGAAATCACAATTATAAACATATTCATTTATAAATATGATTAAATAGAACATTTTTACTTCATTTTTACACAACTAACTTTTGGTAAGTGTTTTCGTAAGAGTATATCATTGGTAAAGAATTCTCCGTCACTCCAAATCATATTTTATATTACGTTTACACGAAATGGGTCAACATATTCAGATTCTAGGAGATTGACTTAGCTATCAACAGTTTCAAGCTTAATTGATGATCGTTTCCTTAAGAAATGTTTTGCGAGATCCAAGTAACATAAAATACATGAAAAACTAGAAAATGGCTTTTACTTAATACTATGTGTTACTTACTAAATTTAGGAAACTATGTTCCAATATTTTAAATATTATTTGAGTTACGACATTATTGTTTTTTATTTTTTATAAATCGGAAAAATTTAGGAAGAGCTAATTATAATTCCTCAGAGCTCACTTTAGACCTTTTTATCTGCCCATAAAATCAAAGATACAACCTGTAAATTTACTGTACTTTTGTGATATAAAACTACTGAAAAACGATAATAATAAGAAATTAGGCTAGAAGTGAAGTATAGTAGTGTGTAACATTGAGCGCTCAAAACTAAAATCTTTTATATCTAAAAAACTGAACTCTGGGTCAAAAGTAATTGAATTTCAGACTGAAGAACGAAAGAAGCTTAAATTAAAATCGTAGTTTGTTCGGAACAAAGAAAAGAATATTTGGTCTTAAACGCTTCGGGAGCACTTCGCCTACATTGACTGGACCTATCCCTAATTGGTTCTGACTGCCTTAATTTTTTTCGATTTTCGATTTTTTATATTAGCCGTAACAAAAACGAAAAGTGCTTAATAATCCCATATGTAAATTTTAATTTAGTTGATTAACTTAAACATATTTCCGAATTTCATGTATAATTTCCGAAATGATATACATATATGCTTTATAGAATAGATAGATAGTGCCTATTGCTTACATAATAATATAAATAATATAAACACATATACCAAATAAATATACTCTTATATTAATGCATTCCCATATGCAAATAATCTCGTAAAGGGAAAGAAAAAAAGAAAAGTTATCTTAATATTTAGCCTATGAGATTACAGCATGCTTAATACCTTTTTACAATGGTATTTATTTGATTGACAAAATGAATCCGTAAATATTTCAAAGCTTTCTCTGATATTTATAAATTTCTTTTAAATTCATCCAAACCCTTGATAACAATATATCTTAAGTAATTGTTTTTCCTGTACCGCTGTCAAGCCAGATATGACTATCCAGCATTCATTTTTATTGGGTACTAGAAAATAATCTTGAAAATAAGACCTTAAGCCGTACCAAGAGGACTAGCTCCCGTATACTCGTACATATAAAATTAATAATAAAGATACTAATAAAGCGCCCAAGCTGTCCACAAGTATTTCATCGCGAAATATGAGTTATTTTTATGTTTTCGGCGCAGTGAATAACATCGAGAATAAATTATTATTAACTTATGTGGGAACTAATTGATATTTCCATTCAGACGCTGTTCCACTCACTATACACGAAACAACCCCATCGACTCTTTATACATACATCCTCACGTTTAATTACAGTGTGAGATATAAAAAGATTTATTCATGACTTGAAACTGAAGAAATTTAATGAGCTTACAAATCTAACGTACTCTAAATGCATGCACTTAGAGAGAATAAATACAGAAAGAGTAAATGCAGAAGGAAAATGTAAGCGGTCGCATTTAGTGAAGTACTTTGCAAAGTACCTCTTAATTGGGATTCTTTGTGACCCAAACACAGATCCCTCAAAGAAAATGTAAATAGTTTCCTGGATACGAAATTGCTGGAGTAAGATATCGAAATAAGTTTAGTGAATGGTTTGGACTCTACTAAAATATATGTGTATCCCGCACACAGCAGGGTAGGAAGAAGGAACTTAGTGTTACGACACTCCGTTCCCCACTTTTTGTGGAATTTTGTAGGCATTGCGTGTTAAGTAGTAGAATTCAACGCTGCGCTTTGCCTCGACCCTAAAGCGAAGAAATGAAAATGAAGTACGAAATGATATAGATTCCCTGTGCCTACCCTGCTGTGAATGGAATACAGCGTGAAGCTGATTATTATTTATTTAAAAAATATATACATACATCGTATATCGCTAGAGGACTGGTATATAAAAATAACTTTATAAATGTGAAAACTTCGTCTTAGAGAAAATTAAACCGCAAATACTTAATGGATCTTTTACTCAATTCCAAAAAGTTAGAGTGACTGGCTGGCTGGCTTCAATAAGATTTTGACAAGCTTATTTAAAACTGTTTTGTGTTTTATATCAGGCAAAAGAAATGTATTTAAGTGTATTGTAAATTAGCCAAGTAATCTTAATATACATTACAGTTACGTTATTTATTTAAATGGAATTTAAATAAAACACATAAACAAATATCATAGCATTCTTAGGTCAATGAAATTTTAGTGAATACGCTTAAATACTTTGGAAAAGTACATATATTACAAGTATCATGTACGCGCAATATCCTTAAGCCAAATGACATTTGCGTGAAAATATATTTTCCCAAATATATTTTATATCATACAAAAGTGTCAAGAAGTTCAGTTTTAATAAAGGGTAACAAAAAGAGTTTAGTGTCAGGACACTCTATCTTTTTCCGCCTGAATGTAATACAAGGAATATACAGTAGCGGATCTTAACACCGTGTCTATCATATCATCGCGTTTATAGTTAAATGCAGTAAAAATTTGCAGTGCGCTACGACAACTTTTTATAAAAATGATGCTTGATAATTAATTTTAATTAAATGTTTTTAATATTATTTCTATGAAAGAAGGTAAACAAGTACGTAAGTTTATATACTCGTAATTATGTATTGAGATTTCTTTGAATACAAACTGAGCTAAATGAAGAGCAAAGACGAGAGTTATTTTTATTTTAGTTATTATAAATTTAATAGTAGAGTAATTTGAGAGAAATAGTCGTCAGAAATAAATAACTGCCGTTCATATATTTTAATTTCTTTTCAATCTCTGCCGCTGAATTTTCTAACCGCACAGTACGTCACAAGCTTAAAAACCATCCACACCATCTGGATACGTGGCACTCCATTACTATGCGGTTTCGTAGGAATTTCCTTCCACGCGCCACGGAACTGTGGAATAGCCTACCCGCGGCAGTGTTTCCAGGTCGATATGACATGGGTACCTTTAAAAAGCGCGTCTATTATCACCTTAAAGGCCGGCAACGCACCTGTTGTTTCTCTGATGTTCCACGAGGTCGTGGGTGGCGGTGATCATTTACCTACAGGTGACCCGAACGCTCGTTTGCCTTGTCCTTTTCCCATAAAAAAACAAACAGTTACTAATAGACAATATAGGTAAAATATACCTATATGTAAAATGAAGGTAAATTTTTATTTTAAAAATTATATTCAAAATTTATAATTTTAAACATAAGATTTTTTTCGTAGTCCTATAGTCCTATAGTCCTTTTTAATATAAGTCTAATTTAAACGAATGGAAATGCTAAACGTAATTTAGAGATAGCTCAGTGTGACATGATTCGTGCATCAGGTCTGGGAGTATTCCGAGATTGTGTAATTTGTCATTGTTACAAAAAGATTAAACTGTTAAAAGCTCTTGTGACTTCTCTTTGAGATGGGATAAAACGTTATTTACTCACATATTATATTTTTTTTTATTAAAAATCTTGGATCATAAGAATATATACCATATATCGTATTATAATTATCATTTAAACATATTTGTCTTATAGCTTAGTTTAGCTATGACCACTAGATCCACTATATATAATACTTCAGTATTTTGAATGAATATTTAAATAGAACATTCTATTTGACGTAAAATGTTTAATTTCATAACTTTCAATGTCTTAGGTTGTAGGTTCGATTTCGCCCGCTCCTGTCACGAGGCCAAGCGCAACATTGAGCCCGCGACAAAGGCCAGGTTCTTTCTGTTTACCCTGCTATGTGCGGAATACAGTATGAAGCTAAAAATATATATATATATATATATTTTAGTACCAACTTTATATAGCATTCATTAACCGATATACATATTGTGAGAGTCAATACATGTAAACATCCTAGCGTCATAGAATAGTCGTTAAGCTCGAAGAATGGTTGGTTGGCGAAACGCCAGTTGTCGATACATACCAGTACCTCCGATGTCGCTCCGTGACTGCAGCTAATTGATTTTATTCAATTATTCAGAATCCAAATTATTTGTTTTCAATGATTTAATAACAAATTATTGCTTGTTTTTTTTGGTGTATGGCAAAGAGTATTTTCATGACAAATCATTCCATTTTCAATATTCTGTATAGTGAGAAACATCACCTGTTCCAATTACGTATTCTCCAGTTTGACAACATTAGCGTATATTTGTATTTAATTGCTTATTAAGTGAGTATATGCGTCAGCAAAATTTAAGTATGTTCATTTTTATAACCTGAACTTCCTATTGACTTACTATCATCAAATTGGTACGGAAACCTCGATTCACAATTGAACCATTTTTTATTGTATCAGATGAGTATGTTTATTAATACAATGTATTCTATAATATATTATGCTGCCATGTCTATACAGTCATTTGATATTATGTAAAGTATTAACTTTTTCAATAAACATTGTAAGAATTTTAAAAAATACAAAAAATTTGATCTACCCAAATACAGAAAAACTCAGTGAACCAAGAACATCTTCTAATTAAAACGCCTTACCTTTATTTTATTACTTAATTAATTAGAGACCTTTTTTGTTTGCAGTTATTGTATTTCACAATTTAATTAGAGGTAATTAATTAATCTTCATAGTAAAAGACGTTATCAAAAACAAAATAATTACAAGAAAATTACAAGGAAATTTATTCTTATGTCGCACTTAGTTACTAAGATATTTAATGTATATACCAGACAAGGACATTATGATTTTTTTCAGCGTTACGCTTTATCTTACATGTCTGTTTTCTACGTTTCATCCGAAATTGAGGCACTGCGTATTGAATTGCGGAACTTTTTTCGCCGTTCGTTATTTCATCAGGGCGGAAAAATAAAAACTATTTATTCCCTCGAATGAAAGATTTACACTGATCCAACGTTTACAAACAGACGTTTGCTTCAAGTGGATACTCTAGGTTCAGCTTTAATTAATCTCATATCATATCATGTATACGTAAATACATATATAATCGATTGATACTTCATGTCAGAGTAATTCAAGATTTAAAGAAGATACTATTGGAAACAATCTTTAATTAAGTCTTTTGAATGTTTAGAGAATAAATTGTAAAATCTGCATGTCTTCAAAGTAATATGTTTCGCAAACTCGTGCTGTCTCGACTCAGAATAATAGAAATGCTAAAGAGAACATTGAGATAACTCAGTCTAACACGATTTGCGCATTAGCTGTGGAGGTAGGAAATATATGTGTGGTGCTGTGATTTTTAGTTAAAATTTAAGATTCCTTTTGTTCCTTTTTAATTTCATTACTTTGAGAATTGTTTATCTGTTAGTTTTACTCATTTTCGGTTTTATACTTAAGATATACTTTTAAAGTAATACTTTCTCAAAAAACACAGTTGCACTTTTAACTAAATATACAAATAAAGGTGAGTAAAGATAAAAAAGCAACTTTCCCAGCAGTCAGCAAGCAGCAGCAGTTTCGCAGTCCCAGCGTCACGACGGTCCTCGCAGATATTTTGTAGTAATTTAAATATTTGATGTGTTTATACTAAAACAATGTTATTAGAACCCAAACTGTTATATTATTTCAAAGAGCATACAATAATAAGCTCGAGTCTCACACATTAGCTATACTTTGAAATGCACTTACGAAGGAAACTAAGCAGCCACGTTTGACCTCGTAGAAATTCTGAGTAACAAGGTGTATGGAACACAGCTTTCACTAACTTGTAGAAACTTGTTGTGGCTTAAACTTAACTATTATACGTAATCACTAAGTGGTTTCACATTATAAACTTCTAATTGATTGTGATTGTTTTGTAAGCTGGAAATAAACAAAATCATAAAAAGAAAGTAAAACCAGCTACAGATTTATGGGTCGAGATCCACTAGGTTATTTATTATAGGAGATCACTTCCAGCCCACTTTTGGAAGAGTATGAATGATTAGCATCGGCTAAGAGCGCTTATAGAATATAATACAAACCCGTCAAATGAAACCGGACTTGCATACCGAGGTTTCTGTCTCAATTTCAGGACTGCATGTAGATGTAGATCTGAATATTTAGATATAGGATAATATTATTTTTATTTGGACATAATACGTAGACAGATTTTAGTATTCTTGCGACACTCTGCTTTTCATATTATTGGAAAACGCCCTCGCGCTTACCTCGTAAACTAAATATTTTTTTAAATTCCATGATTATATGACTCACATAATTTATTTACAGTTTTCAGAATAATAATCTCATCTTAGTTATAATCTTCTTCAAAATTACTTTCCTAAAAATGTTTATCTAAGATATAGATGCTTTACAAATTGTTTGAAAAGGCTATAAAGTTATGTCTGATCAAAAGTTTATATCACGGTCTGAATATCAAGTTAATTAAATGTCGATATCGTTGGTATTGAAGAAAATGTACTTTCAATTTATTTAGAAACTTCAAAATTATATTTATCTGCTTTGTCTTCATTACAATGATAATAAATCTTGTCTTGAAGTCTTAATGTTACGATTTCAATATCATTTTGATTTTTTTTATTTAAAAGAAAATTCAAAAAATATATATAAATAGATCCATAGAATAAAATTTGTACTTTGCTTGTTTATTAATAATTTAAGTATAAATAGACTTACGCCCTCCTTCTTGTAACTCAGTACTGAGCTACAACAACGCGAACAAAGTTTACCGCTGTGAAGGGATACTCCGAGGTTTTCTCTAAGGATCTATTTAGTACCTGACTATACAATTTTAAACTTATTCTTAAATATATTGACCACATCGAATTATTTTAACTATTTGGTATTGATTTCTATTAAAAATAAATACCATTTTTTTCTTCATTCTTTTATTTTTTACATAATTCAGAGAGAAGCAAGTAAAATCCCCCACCCCCGCTTATAGATATTTCGAGTTAAGTGATAGAACTCAATGTCACATTGATAACTAAGGACTTGCAATATGATACTAAATATCCTTTGTAAGAGTACACATTCAAATAGTAGTAAATTATTTTAATATTATATAATTACTTGTACATATGTTGGCACTCATACATTTAATGTTATGTAAAGAAAATTTACGCAAATGTTTTCCTTATTCGTACGTCTCAAACCAAGAAGTCTCGTTTTTATTCTTTTATTTATATAATAGCGATAAACAATTATTATTATTTATGAACACAAATTCATCTTGGCCTTAGCTCTACAAATGCCTCACGTTTCATAGAAATCTGCAGTTTTAATAGCATTCATAGCAGCGCTTGGTCCGTACAGTCTCTGACATCTGCTCGTTACGATAAGATCCCAATCAAGATTTAGAGGCTGTACAGATTTCAATCTAGATTAATTAATTAAGATTGTTGCTAAGATTTTTCATTGTTGTTTAATTATTACTACTGTTTAAATACGGGGCATTTAATGATAACATACGAGGCCATCATGGCCAAAGACTACAAGGGTGTGACTGTAATGCGACGGTTGTGGGCTCAATTCGCACTGGAGGAAATTAAATTTTTATCTAAATTTATATTTCTTCACACTGGTGTCTAGGCAAAGCGCGGCGTTGTGTTCCGCCACTCAATATGCAATGCCTTCAGAATTCGGCAGAAAGTGGAAATGTAATGTCTTAACACGAGGTTCCCTCTGCCAACCCTGCTGTGTGCAGGGTACGGTGTAAAGCTAATTTATTTAAATTTTATTGCAATAGAATGTATGAGAGAAATACAAACATATTTTGTTTATGTTATTACATTTACTGTTATTACTATACTGTCATTTTTAAATAGCATCTGCTTATGAGTTTTATAATAGTTTTCAATTGCAGCGTTTAGATGTTTATAAAACTTTAGTGTTTGAAGTAAAGGGACATTACGCTATGAATACGATCTGGTATTTTCTCTTTCAGATATTTATTTTTTATCCTCTTTTATTGAAGTACCTCGCTTAAGTCTTAAGCGAGGTACTTCAGTTATAACTTTAATTTATGGTCAGCGTTCTTTTGAAAGTTCGCTGCTTTTATATTTTAATTACGTTTCATTAAGAATTTTGCGTTTTAGATAATCTTTTATGAGCATTTTTAAAAATATTATGAATATATTACATTGTGCGAGCAACATTATTGAACTTTCCCCATATATTATATTTCTATATAAGTAATATATAAAATTATATTAATAATAATACACAGTTTATTCATCAACTAGCGGCCTGCCAGCGGCTTCGCCCGTTTGAACTACATGATTGTTGTTGTTCTTTATTTATGGCGTTCCGAGCGTGCCAGTCCAGCACTAATCATTTCGCTAATCTCATATTGAAGAAAAACGTACGAAGAAGAATGTACGGTAAAAAGTGAGAATATTAAACAAAAGAAGAAAACTCAATCAAAAATCATATAATTTAAATCAATTTCACGCTGTATCCCGCACACAACAGGGTAGGCAGAGGGAACCTAGTGTTAGACACACCGTTCCCCAGTTTCTACTGATTTGTAGAGGCATTGCGTGTTGAGTGATAGAACTCAATGCCACGCTTTGCCTCGACACCAGAGCGAAGAAATGGAAATATAAACATAAATAATTATTTCACTTCCTCGAGTGGCGATCGAGCTCACAATCGTCGCGTTACAGTTACACCCTTGTGCCGCTGCGCCACGAAGGTATAAAAAATATTAAAAAGATAAAATATGTGCGAATTATTTATAAAGAAGCAATTTTTTATTTTCCTTTGGATGTAAAATACTTACATCCGAAAGGTTTAAAATTATATACAAGATTACCCATACAAGATTTCATATAAGCACCATCTTCTCAGACATCTTCAATTAATAAACTTGGCGCTTCACTCAATAGACCTAATCAATTAATTAAACATATTTAAGTTATTGAAGACCAACCACGCGAAACTGTAATTTCATTATATTCGATGCTCATACAAAACAATCTATTTAATAGCACGAAGCGCCCGAGGCTGAGTATGGGTATTTCAAAACTAAGGCATTAAGAGATACGTATGTGAGTTTCATTACTCTGAAACGTTAGTCCCTCGGTAAATGGACGGTGAGACCGGTCTTTGAGTTGACGCCTTAATGGGTGGAGAACAACGCCTCGCTGAATCAGTTAATAGAATTACGTATTTGTTGTAGAGGTGAGATTTGTAAACATTGTAATTAGAACAATTCATTATTAGCTTAGGATGTTATTGGCTAAGTTTCATGTCATCTTGTTGAGAACAGATAATTGTATTATTAAATCTTCCATGTCTACAGTATCAAGAGAATGCAAGTTGCCTATTTTATTTGAGTTGTGGTTGTCAAGTATATGATCAGTACTTATTATAAAAGAATGTATTTTTTTATAGATTTTAATTTATCATAAGTGTATCATAAGTAAGATGCCGACATGGTTGATTGGATATAACTCCAGCCTTATTATAATCAAGGTAACATAATACAATGCATAATTATATTTTAGTTTTTTGAGTTGTTTCTGAATTTATTTCCATGAAATACTTTATATAATGATAAAAGAAATATCAAAATTGAACTAATCTATATCTACTACTAGTAAAAACTAAAGCGAATAAAAACATTGTTTATTAAATATTTGCGCGTCGTATAGAACCTCTTCCGGTTTTTCGTCGTTTAAAAAGAATCTTGTTTTTTGAAGATAAACAAAATCATAATACAGTAAACTAGTGTTCGATAAAACAACAGAACTTCCACTTCACGAGTAATGTACTTTGTTTTCTTAGAAATTTATTATACAAAAGCTCGGGGCTGCTGTTTCACTATAAGACTACGAATTCTAGACGGTACTACGATCACAAGAAACATTGTGAATATAAGTGTACGTATTTCAGTAGCGCCCACAACAAATTAAATAAAATTTCCTTAAAATAATATTTTATTCAACTGAAAAATATTTGTAAAAATACTGTTGACATTCAGAATATGACAAAGAAATTTAATTTAGTCTAGCTTAGTGTCAATTTATTTAAATAAAAATAAAGAAATATGTCGTGTTTTCTACTTTCTTAAATAATTTGTATTAATTGCAGTTTGATCCTTCCTCAAATAATCTTACGATTAATGGTATTTATAGACAGACGGGCAAAAAAATGTTACTATAAGGATTTAGTAAACTTAAAGGTTGCGAATTCGATTCCCACTCGAAGAAATGAAATATTTTATATTTTAATTTTTCTCACTCTGGTAACGAGGCAAAGCGTGGCATTGAGTTCTGCCACTCAACACGCAATGCCTCCAAAAGGATTACGTACTCTCTATAAATTATAAAAAACGGTATGTTCAAATAATAAATAATACCTTTTGTTTATTATATGAAATAAATGTTTCCCTCGTTAAAATATAAAACACAAAACGCACAAAAGCCCACAGAAGTACCTATAGGCGTCAGGTTACAATTTTAAACAAATGTTTTTACACGCCAGCGCTGTGTGGATCATCTCTGCAAAAAAGATCCGTTTGGCAGCTTATGGCTATGATTTTCTAGTTTGTTGGATTTTCAGCAATTTCAAACGCAATATTTATTTTCTGTTCCTCCTCGGATTCTATCTATGTTAAATTTTCAACCAGAGACTACAATCAATGATTCCTTAAAAACAAAACGTATACGATTTTACTTGAATGTATACAATCTCAGTAACAACCTTTAATCTAGTCTACAATATGAACTATGACTCACTGATTGAAACCTATTGCAAGCTAAAATTTCCAAAACAAACAAAAAATAGTTTCTATCACCATTATAATTATGCCATTAAATATATTATTACATAGCACGACAATAACAAAATGTCATACCTCGAATCGAGCTCTGATTATAATGCATCGAAGCGTAGTTTTAAATACACGCGGTCTGTACACAGCTCACGCTATTACTCGTACGATTTGAGCCTGAAATTCGGCAAAGTGGTCCTCAACGCTGCCCATTCATTTGGCATTTCCATTAAAAGGGGGCTTTAAACGCCAGCTAATTGATGCAGCTCACGCGGACAGATTACAGAGTGGCTTGCTCATTTGACACAGCCCACAGTTCAGTGACCAATCATAATAAAAGGTTTTACTTGAAGCGGAAAATATTTGGAGATTCTGTAATTTCATACAGACCAGCTACCTTTTTCGATACTTGTATGATTGTAATGGACAAATATAGCGCACGGCATCCTGCCTTTATTCCTATTTTGAAGATTATAGCAATATTTTAAGCATGATACGGAGTTTCTTTTTGTGAAGAGAGAAGGTAATGGTTTTTTTGAAATATTTAGTCGCAGAACACAATTTGAGTTACTAAGAGT
>DWGR01000177.1:0-29380 GCA_018247715.1 Heliconius burneyi
CCATCGCGTCGGCTGGATATCTATACAATTTTTATGTTCGTTCGTGACTGCGAATAGCGAAAGTATAAAATTGTACGGAATTTATAGGAAAATAAGAGATTTTTGTATAACGGGTTTAATAAAAAAAAATTTTCAGGCTTATTCTTGGATTGCAGGATAGACAGCTGTAGGTAATTTATAGTCATGCACAAATAAACTGTTTAATAATACAAAGTAGCATCACGCTGTATCCCGCATATAGACATTGCTACATTGCGTGTTCACTGACAGAACTCTATGCTGCGTCTTGTAACCAGAAGGAAGGAGCAAAAATAAGCAATTCCTCACAGTGGGAATCGAATCCACAGCAGTCGCATCTTACAGCCGCTGCGCTACGAACGCTCCAGAAACTTTTACAACAGATATCGGGTATATTTTATAAACTTCTTTGTTTCCATGCCATAGGTTTTATCGAAATTGTAATTAAAAACGAAAATGCCATAATATGAATCTAATACTAATCTCTAATATAAATTTTCTTGAAAGAATTTGATATAAAAATTACTCTGAAAATACTACTTGTATTTTCAGAGTATAATACTAAGTTGCTTCGCTGCACAAGCATATTAGCTTCGTAAAACTATCCAAGCCTCGACCGCAGTTCTACCGTCAAATGTAAGGGAGACCTTATATATATTTTTTAGGGTTATATTTTATTGATTTTACTTTACGCGCGTAGTTAGAGAACCTGGGAACCTAATGATAAGACTCCATTCACATAAAGACACTTCCGTTTCTCACTTTAGGTCAAAATTACTACTTTCCGCCGAAATAACTTAATGCCTCCAGAATTTGGCGGAGACTGGGGAATGGAGAGTCTTAACACTAGGTTCCCTCTGCCTACCTTATTATATACGGGATCCAGATGTGAAACTGAAAAAGAAAAAGATATATTTTATTTCCTCGAATAGGAACTGAACCCTCAACCGTAACATTTCAACACTCTCATATGAACCTGTGAACTTTGCACCTCACGTCACATCAGCTTCGATATTATTTCATATATAAATAAATAATGATAATTTTATTTATCATGATTTATTTATTTATATATGAAATTATTTATTTATATTTAAAGGGAGATTATAATATAGAATATAATATAGTATAGAATATAGTATAATATAGAATATAGAAACCGCTGTATTATAACTACAAGTATACCCTTATCGAGATACGTCAAAATTCTTGTACTATGATTAGAATTTGCTTCCTTTATTTCAAATTCAAAATACTCTTTATTCAAATAGACTATGTAAGCACGCATGTAGCATACACCGCATGTAACAAGGTAGGTAGAGGGAACCTACACTAGGTTAAGCACTGACTTGTTAAAATATAAGAAAAATTTAAACCGATTAAGAATCGAACTAACAACCTGTAGAGTAGAGTAAGGTACTTTCCATTAAGCAGGAATGAGGTATTTTATGTAAATAAACATTTATTTTCCACATGCATATATTTTAAAGCTTTTAAGCTTAATAAGAAAGGAAAGTGTGAGTCGGACTTTCATACTGAGGGTTCCGTTCCAATTTTATAATGGTAAGTCAAGTATTTGAAACTTAAACTTTAACTAATACATATTAGCTTAAATTTAACTTTTATATGGAAAAAAGATATGGCAAACGAGCGTACGGGTCACGACGCCGCGTAACACCAGAGGAGCTACTGGTACGTTGCTAGCTTTTGAGGTGGTTGGGTGCCGGAGCCCGGCATTACCTAATGCGAAACGCAGTGATCCTATTCTAAGCCGGGAACACACGGCGAACTAATATTTATGTAATATTATGTTACGCATTTAAAAATATTTTTTTGGGAACTTATTTCATTTCGCAAATATTGTAGCATATACAGCTGTTTTGGAGATTAGCTTTGATAAACAGAAATACGGACAGGACTTGTTTATATGTCGTGTAAATAACTATATGCACTTGAAAAAAATGTATTCAGACTCTTCAATATAAATTTAATTTGGAATTAATATAAAGGATGAAAGATGAACGACGGAGAGACAGACATCTGTCTATAAATGGACAATAAAGTGATTCTATAAGGGTTCCGTTTTCTTCTCAACACACGGGACCCTAAAAATAACAACGGAATTAGATCTTTTCTCTGGATCCCATTAAAAAGATTGTACAGTCTTTATTAATGTAAGGAGAAATATTTCATTACAAAAAGAGCTTACGTACGTAAGCGTGAATAAATGTCCTCGTTAATCGTCCTATTAATGTTGATTACTTATTTTTATTCCAAAATAGCGAATTATATGGATTTTACTAAGGTTCCGTGAAGTAAAATGATTGGGGTAGTGGCGCATTGAGATATAGGACCGACTGATAATATTATTAAGATATACCAATTCCTCATTTTTTAATTTTATCGTCCTGATAGTACCAAAAAATGCGGTGTTGAGTTCCGCCACTTACGCTACACATACACTCCGAAAATTGGACGGTCTGTGGAGAACGCCATTCGCTCTAAGCATACTCTGTTAAAAGCAAAATGCAGCCCATGACAATAAAAGAACCCGTGAATAACTATGACAAACCAAGACTTAAGACTCTGATTTTTGGATGGCGGAGCTCAACTACCCGCTCTATGCTATTGTCAGACTGAGAAAAATGAAAACTTCATTCCGACGAGAGGGTACAGAACCCAAAACATTATGTAATTGTGCTACGACGAGGACGACACCAGTAAATTTCATCCAAAGTGATATCTCTTAAGAGTATACGAAGTCTTTAGTATATAGCATTTCGATTGCAATAAAAAGGAGCTTAACATTGTTGTCGTATATTTTGTTTAAGCTCTCACATATTTCCAAGGAAAAGTTAAATTTTCCTTGGAAGATATTGTTTGAGGCCATTGTGGTAAATTGGGACAGCGTCTCTCTTGAAACGTGATGATTGTGTGTTTGATTCTCATTGAGGGACTATATTTATTTTTATTTTTTTTAGCTTCATTTTTAATTTTTTAGTTTCATACTGTATCTCGCAGATAGCAATGTAGGCATAGGAAAGAAGAATGAAGATGCAAAGTCTGTATTTGGTCGAAAGAGGGGAACGAAAGTGTCTTAACACTAGGTTTCCAGGTTCTCTCTGCCTACCCTGCTTCCTACATTTGGGGGATATAGCATGAAGCTTAAAAATAAAATATAAATATAGCAGTATAGCTTCTTCTAGCTTATATACCATATATTTTCCATGCTCTGCCCAAGTTTCAGGACCTTGCGTGGCTGGTGTAAGTAAAGACGACGCTTTATCATTAATGCCAGAGTGGAAATCGAATCCACAGCCATCGCTTTAACAATGAGGCTCAAAGTTAAGCTAAAATATATAATATTATGTTCTCTCAAGTCCACAGCACTTGTAGAACCTACTTGGAGATAGCACGTCCATTGTATTTTTATGAAAATCACAAAGTTACTCGAGCGACGTCTCTCAGGTTTATTTTAAAACGTTTATCTTTTCCTACCAGATGGTAGTGGACTTTAAAATATATTTATAGTCACTAAGTAAGATAGATTCTTGAGTTATTTATAATGTATTATGAATAGTAAGATATTTACAAATTTTCCGGATTCTTGGACAGCAACTGGCTGACAATGCTATGGTTAGAGGTTCAATTGTCGATTGGTTAATTAAACTCTCAAAAGTTTAGCGGAAAGTGGTGAACGGAGTTCGTTAACATTAGATTTTTCGCTGTCTACCTACCTCCGTTATGAGGGAAAAACTCCGGGATAACTTTTTTTACACAAGTGTTGCCTTTTTATATTTTTCCGCATTGTTCCTAAAAAGCTACTTGCTGAGAATATATTATTTCGCCATATATATTATGTCAAGGTGTATTTTATACACCTTTGAACTAAAAGTAAAGTAGGGGTGCTATAACGTTTAAATCCGCTTTTTGTTAGCATTGTAAATTTTATTAAACACTTGTTTAGTTTAAACCAAGTTTGCTCTAAGATATATATATATATATATATATATATATATATATATATATATATATATATATATATATATATATATATATCACCACAACCACAAAGACCTTTGTAGCATTTACATAAATGAATGTATATAAGGCAAATAGAATTTGCTGTTTAGAATTTCAATTTAACTAACTAATTTGTGTTAGTTTACTTAACATAATAACTAAATATTAATAATAAATTAGTATCATTAAAATGAAAGTCAAAGGCCAGTCGTGACGCACTGGCACAAGCGTGGGAATGTAACCACACAAGTGGTGGATTCGACTCCCACACGAGGAAATAAAATATTTAATATTTGCATTTCTTTGTTCTGGTAATCATTCAAACTTCCCAGGTTCCCTTTGAAACATATAGTATAGGTAATCATTATAGAGGTTAAATCAGTATGTAACGTAGCAGTCTATGTTTTAATTTTTTGAACCCAGGCAACTGTTATATCACTCCATTTCCCGTTAAAACACTTTCGTGACAGACTTCCAGCTAATTTTTAAAGGCATCGCTTTGCCTCGTTACCTTAGCGAGAACTCAGAGAGAAAGGAGCGCCAAACGCTACGGTCTGTCATCAACCTCTTCATACATGCCCTTCGGGGGGTCCTCATGCTTTTTACGCGTACTTCCTCCAGTATCTTTGATACTGTCTTTTCGAAGGTCAACCGAGGTCTCCCCCTACATCTCTTCTCTCTCACTTTTCCATCATAAATCTTTTTTGCCATTCTTTTTTCATTCATTCGCTCGACGTGCGCAAACCAGCTGAGCACGTTTTTCTTCATTCACACCTTAGCGACGAAATGAGAATACCAAATATTTCATTTTTCCCAAGTGGGAATCGAACTTACAATCCTCAATAAGTCACATGCTTGTATCCTAGCGTCGAGACTGGCCTAAATAGCATAAAAAAAACAACAGCTCTTCAGCATTTTAAAAATGATAATAATATACAACCTAAAACCTGAAAACTTTGTCATTTAGGCTGAACCCTCTTCACAGTGCGGTTAAAAACTGAGTGTATCTTCTAAATCCTATATTTGCTTTTTCGAGCAAATATTTCACATATATTTATTATTTTTTTTATTAAATTAGTATCAGTATATATTTTTACTTTAGAAAAAATCAGTTATAATATACTATATAAATGAAAATTAAATCAGCTTCATGCTGTATTCCGCTCACAGAATGAAACAGGTTAGGCAGAGGGAGCCTCGTGTTAAGACATTCTGTTTCCCGCTTTCCGCCAAATTCTACTGGTATTGCGTGTTGAGTGGTGGAATTAACCCCGCGCTTTGCCTCGACACCAGAGCGAAGAAATGAAAATATAAATTTAAATAAATGTTTCCTTTTCTCGAGTGGGGATCAAACCCACAACCAGTCGATTTTGCAGCATACTTTGTGACCCTGCGGCACGACTAGCCTCATAATAATATTCTATATGTAGCTTCTAAATGTGACCTATCATGGCGCAGAAACACGCACGTACGACTGTAAACGCTACGGTTGCGGGTTCGGTTCCTACTTGAGGGATGAAATATTTAATATCTTAACACGCAAATTAAATGGAAGTCTTTTAATAGGAACTGAATTTGTCGACACTAGGTTCCCTCAGCCTACTTGGCTACGTGAGACATAAAGCTATACACATATCTATATTATAGCTGTACAAGATATTTCCAATAGTATTCAATAGAACATCTATAAATATCTTATCCGTAATATCTCAAGACAGGCACTTACTCAGTCATTTCCAGACGCAGCTCGGTCTACATCCAGGCAATAAGCTAGGTATGCTTTGTCTATTTGTCCCACAATCGGTCTGAAGTAATATTTGCTGTAAACACTCAGCTAGGATCCTTTGAAAGTGGCCAACTGAACTAAACGTTCTAACAAGTTAGAGGCAACTGTTTACGATTGCCATATCTGGTTGGTTGTACTATAATTTATGTGGATTTGGGATAATTGGTCAATGAATCTATACTAATGTTATAAAATTTAAAAGTTTACTTTTTAGCATCCATATATGTACACGTACATATTTAAACGTAGCTGGATTTAAACTCGCGCCTCGGTAACGGTTCAAGCGCTCTGACCATTGAGCCATACGATCTCATTGAGAAATATGAGTATATAAGTTGTAACAAACATGTATGGAACAACATAAAGTATTGAACAGTATATTTAGTTTAACGCGCTTATATTAGGAACTTAAGAAATCGACTTGAAAATGTGTTTGTATTTTGCATATTAAAGGATATTTTATAATTGTCGCCATTTGCTGCTTCAGGAGCACAAAGTGTGATTCAAAATGCGACAGATGACTGGGTCCCATACCCACTCGAGGAATATTTCCATTTTCGTTGAGTTCCGCCATTCAACGCGCAAAGCTTCTAGAATTCGGCGAAAAGTGGAGAGTAGCTTAACACTAGGTCCCCGAGAGTTTGCCGAGTAAAGAATGAATTTGGAGTGAAAAACCTTTCTAAATAAATATAGGCTCTGTAAATATAATAAAACATTCCAAGTTTGCTAGAATAATAAATTGTCCTTTAAATTACGTAGTGACTGTAACAATGGAGGCCTAAACTTTGAGTTGATCAGAACTAAATCGTATCTTTTATGTTACAAGCGTATTGGTTACTCAAAGGACTGTCATCGATTGAATCATTTAAGTAATAATTAAGTATTGATTTTGTATAAGTTTCATTTTGCTAATATTAGTATTGAGGCCGTCAGCGCAGCAGCACAGCACCTGTCTGCAATCGCGACGGTTATATGTTCGATTCCGATTCGAGGAAATCAATAATTTTTCCACCACTCTTTTTTTTTATGGTAAGAGCATGGCAAACGAGCGTACGGGTCACCTGATAGTAAGTGATCACCGCCGCCCACGACACCGCGTAAAACCAGAGGAGCTACTGGTGCGTTACCAGCTTTTGGGGTGGCTGGGCCCCGGAGCCCGGCATTACCTAATGCGAAACGCAGTGGCATAACGCCAGTACTTCACGCCGGTTTTAAATGCCGGGGGTGATAATTATCCGGTCGAGTCTGCCCATGCGTGTCGCCATTGCTGGCGGCGTGACTCTCCCACTCGTAAACATGCAATGTCTGGAAAATTGAGCTGGCGGGAAAGGTAGGGTTTTAGCACTAGCTATCCTGCTATACGCGAGATACAGGAGGAAATATATTATTTATTATCTAATTATTTTCGTTAAGAATAGGTAGGTATATATCGAGACGTTGATTGGTACTTTGGTGCAGTTCAATAGACAAAAATAATGTATTAAAATCAATTTTACGCATACAGCAGGATGACCAGGGGGCACAGCAGGATGGTCTCCATTTCCCGATGAATTCTAGAGACATTGTATGTTGAGTGGTGAAACTCAACGCCGCACTTTGCCTCTATTACAGACAACCAGTCGTTTTTGCAGTCAGTCTTTTACCCCCGCGCTATGACTGGCCTACAGAATGTGTTATGTTGAAAAAAAAATTGAACATATTTCTTCATAAAACTTCCTTAAAATATAATTTTTCATCAATACTTTATCACAAAATGACAGATCTACCTATTCGTGTGACGAATACGCCTCGAGCACGATTTATGTCGCTATACTGTTATATATTGAAAAACGGCAGTTTTTACGTATTTATTATTACAGATTTCAGTTTCGGTTGCTTTTATTAAAATGAGAGATAAAAGTAGGAAAAGTTATTTATTTTTCATCTTTTCTTACCTGTTAGGTATAACTTAACAGACTTAACTTTAATTTATAGATTAATTATACTTATTTAGAAAACGATCACAACGTATGGCTCAGTGGTCAGAGGGCCTGGTCAGTTTCCAGGAAACGCGGGTTTGAGCCCCGCTACGTTTAAATTTTTATACGTTTTCTAAATAAGTATTTTTCTTTTTACGCGTGGAATAACACTCTAAATTTGGTAAAATACATTTTTTATTATTTTACATAGGAATAACTTTTTATTTTCTCCAATCCTCTTCTATAACAGCGATAATAAGGACCTTGTTTATAACTTTAGTCATCTCCATATCAGGTATTCCACATTTCACTTTTCTAATACTGTATACTGTCTGGAGGAAGCGGAACCCAACACCGCGTTTTACTTCACCAAAGCGGAAAAGTAACTATTGTATTATTTTTTAAGCATTGCGTGTTAAGTGGCGGAACTCAACGCCCCACTTTGTCTTGTTGCCAGAGCGAGAAATGAAAATGTTTGTAAATATTTAATTCGCCTAAGTGGGAATCAAACTCGCAACTGTCGCGTATTATAAACAGTTAGATACTGTGTAACTAAAAGGTCTAACCTTATATAATGTAAACAATATTTTAATGTAGTTCTAGTAACTTAATCTTTCAACGATCGCGTGCATTTCCTTATCAGACATCCGCAGGAAATGGCCTATATTTTAAATATAAACATTCCAAAGAGTAGGATTTGAACATATAACCATCGCGTGTGACAAATGCATTACAATAACATCGTGTTATTTTTAAATTACACGAGGAAATCAAAAATGGATTCGTTTAGTAGGTATATTACTATAAAATTGTAAAGTTGGTTGTGGGTTCGATCCCCACTCGAGGGGATGAAATATTTGTTTAAATTTATATATCCATTTCTTCGCTCTGGTGTCGAGGCAAAAGCACGGCGTTGACTTCTGCCATCTAACACGCAATGACCCTCCTGTGCCTGCTGTGTGCGGGATATAGTGTGAAGCTGATTTTGATTTAATTTATTATTATAATCTTGATTATAGTTTTTTGTTATTCTGGCTGTAAGCGCGATGGGTCTAAGTTCGATTTCCACTAGGGGCAATTTATTGTTTTCTCTCTCTGGTAACACAAAGGACGACGTTGATTATCACTCAACACACAATGTCTTAATATCAGACGAAAAGTGAGGAACAGAGTGTCTTAACAAAATGTTCCCTTTTAGTCATTTATCCTCAGGTCCATGTTTGCAGATTTACCCAGGCAATCAAATGGGCTGGGAATAACTAGGAGCTTGAGCTGTGCGAGAAGTTACTCTAACTGGCTTTACAATATACAGAATAAAACCGAACCTATATAATCTTACAATATAGATATAGTTTCCGAGATTTGCATGTTTAACCAAACAAACAATAGACATTTGTTTTCCAACTGTTCCACCACGAGCATGGCGTCTCACAAGCTTCCAGTATTCCAGTACAGTTCTATCACATTCAGCAATTCTTAATCTTGTCCAACAAAACCATTGCACTAATAAAATCTACTGAAACCAGATAACAGTAAAGTACTGACTTGTTAGCTTAGATCTATACTTGACTACTAAACTGACACTGAAATGTTTTTTGTCTCGCTCAAAATTGAAACTTGTACCACCGTCATACAGTCCAAAATGGATGTCTAATGAGCTTTTGCAGTTCACGACAAGGGGCAGTTCTGATAAGAGTTGGTTATTGTGTCCACGCACGCTAGTCGCTGGTAGTGAATTGTAAAGTGGCTTTCATCGTTTATACGTGGTGGTGTTAGTTCACTAAATGTATTGTGGATATTTTAAAAGGCCACAAATGTATATGAAGAATGTTTTGTTTTTAGTTTCACCCTGTATCTCGCACACAGCAGGGTAGGCAGAAACCTGGTGTCAGTGTCCTATTTAAAGTCCAATTCTGGAACATTGCAAATGGCTGAACAGATCTGCGCTTTACTTCGACACCACAGAGGAGAACTGAAAATATTAAATATTTAATTTCCTCAAGTGGAAATCGAACTCACAACATGGCTAAAGCCCGGCGTTGAATTCCGCCACTCAACGCGAAAGTGCAGAACGGCGTGTCTAAGCACTAGATTTCCTCTGTTTACCTGTCATGGATAAAGCGTGAAGCTAAATCAATTTTTATTTTAAATCGTTATATAACCTAAATGGCAACAAAATTGCGTCTGGTGTTGCTCTTTCAAATTTTGAATTAAAATTATCTCTTTAATGTGGAGAACGAAATAATTGGACACTATTTTTTTCTGACTACCTGGAATATGCAAGAAAGAAAGCATTGCTTAATAATGTTTTTTATATCCGTTTTTTGGCTTACACACTGCTGACTGATTTTTGCCAACAGAAGCCTCTTAAAATTTGTATTTATTTGTAAAAATGCAGTGCATTTGTTAATATTATATGTAATTGTACAGTGTGTGTTTTTGTATCGAAGCCACTCATGTCGCAGGAGCACAAGTATGTGACTGAAAACTTGACTGGTTATGGGTTCGAACCCCGCTCGAGAAAATAAAATCTTTGATAAAATTAATTTCTTTCAAAATCATATTTGTTGTGTGGAAATCCTTAAAAGATTTATTTTGTAATATGTTTTTAGTATTTGTTGTTATAGCGGTAACAGAAATACATCATCTGTGAAAATTTCAACTGTCTGACTATCACGGTTTAGGAGAAACAGCTTGGTGACATACGCGCAGACTGACAGGCAGACATCAGTCTTAATAATAGTTTCCCTTTTTGAATATGGAAAGCTAAAAAAAATGTTGAATCTGTACAAATCAAATAAGTGTAAGCAATAATTAAAAAAATAATACTCTTCCTCATGTACCATTCTCCGTTTCATATTTTGCTATAATGGCGTGCAGACGAGAGGCGGCGCGCGGGTTAATTGGGAATCATTAAGTGGCTGGTTGCGATAGAGTCGTTGACTTTGTTTTAAAATTTTTATATTGTAGGCTTTTTTTAATGTATATTGTTTTTTATAATAAAATACATGTATTTGATTTTTGTATATAATAGAATAAGCAGTGAATTGAGACACTCTGTCCTCGCGAAAATTAAAACGGTAGAGTTGTTCAGTTCTGCCACAATATAAGCAATATTTCAAAATTACGGAAAACGGATTGCCACCACTAAATTATTTCTGCCTGCCTTCGTACGCACAGTATGTACAAAGACATCGCAAATACATTGCAAGCATAACAAGGAAGGCAGAGGGAACCTGGGAACCTAATTTTAAGACCTTTCGTATCCCACTTTCCAACGAAACATGTATGCATTGCGGTGGTGAAACAAAATATCGCGCTTTGCCTTTACTTTTGAAGAAATGAAGAAATTGATTAATTCATTCACCCGAGTGGGAATCGAACTACCATCCTCGTGTTTACAGTCAATTGTGTGTGCTCCTCCGCCACGACGGTCCTCAATAGCCTATAATATTTATTATGTTTATAATATTTATTTTGAGGCCGTCGTAGCACAGCAGCACAAGGGAGTGGCTGACATGACGGTTGGGGGTTCGATCCCCACTCGAAGAAGTGAAATATTTATTTACGTTTATATCTCCATTTCTTCGCTCTGGTGTCGAGGTAAAGCGTAGCGTTGAGTTCTGCCACTCAATATTTAATGTATTCAGAATTCAGCAGAAAGTGGGAAACGGAGTGTCTTAGCACTAGGTTTCCTCTACCTACCCTGCTGCGTGCGGAATACAGCGTGAAGCTGATTTTTATAATTCCCTGGAATGTTAATCAAGCCCACAACCATCACGTCCCCACTGTGCAACGACGACTCCTTACAATTAATGTAGGAAGAAGTGTAATTATAATAAAAAAAAGTTATACACTTATAGTCCAGGAGCAAGTGGTAAGACATACTTTGAATACTAACGAGACTGTACTGCACTTAAGAAGCGCCACATATAATTATCAGTTGTGTAAAGTAACTCTTTTAGATGTTAGCAATTTTGTCAAACAAAAGACTTTAAATTGAAATATATATATATATATATATATATATATATATATATATATATATATATATATATACAATTTTATAAAACTAGCCTTTATTGCTCTACAATCTCCGCTATATTTTTGCTACATTTAATTATTTCCTCGAATGAGGTCGAACCGATCGAACCCACACCCAGAGGCCTGATGTAATGTACTTCCTGATACATATGTTATAATATTATATTTTCAGTTTTATAATATTCATAATTTAAAATTTATATTTCTGAACACTTTTTATATTTCTTTGTGTTACTAGCGTTAAATATATTTTTTGTCATTTTATATTTTAGTTTTTAAAATACACATTAAATTTAAAATTATGGACGTTCCTTCTTATCTATATATTATCTTTACATAATATCACCAATAATAATATAATAATAATATACTTTATTGCATCTTGATAATAGATCAATATAAAATCTTATATAATAATTTGAGAAAAAAAAGCACAATGAGGCGGCCTTATCCCTAAAAGCGATCTCTTCCAGGCAACCTTTGGGCGTTGGAGTTTGTGTAACTACTAATATTACTACTGATTGATTGCTGTCTGTACATGAAATATATCTTTGAAAATATATTTTGTCAAATTCCTTTTAATGTTTAGCGTGTGTTTTATTTGAATCGATTTATAAAGGAAAACTTTATATAAATTATTTTGTTCGGGAAAATTGTTTCAATTTTTTTTATTGAATTGGCTGAAACTTTTGTTTCAAATCAAATTCAAATATGGATATTGCCTTTAAAATGATTTTGATATTGGAACATGAAGGAATTCAGATTATTAAATAAAAAATATTTATAGCGCAAACTGCCGAAGCCGCGTGCGAACCACTTGTAAGAGTATTTTGTAACTGAGAGACAATATACAGAAGAAAATACTTGGAAACTTAATTTGTCTTGGTGGTTAGGGAGTGTAGGGGAGCACTAAGGAGAGAGTATTTCTCGAAACCCTTACGAAAACAGGACACTGTCTTTAAAAGTCCATACAAACAAAGTAGAGGAAAGTCGTCTCCCGCTAGTTATTACATTACTAGGCGACTGACATCATTTAATGAAAGAAGACATCTTAAGTGCATAGCTTAGTTAGTCGACGTCCTTCAAATGTCATCTAGCCTAGACCTGAATGCTCTCCCACCTGTCTTTTTTAATATATTAATTTTATTAGCGTTGAGTAAAGTTCCGTCACTCAATGTCTCAAATTAAGGTGTGTTTTGGAGAATGGTAGAGAATTTGTGCCGAGACACAAATTTTCTCTGCGTACCTACCTATATAATGTGGTGGATAATGTGTGAAATTGAAAACCTTTATTTTATATTTATGTGAAATATATTGTTATTATGTTCCGCAATCCAAAATACATATAAAAAATATGCATTTATTTTAACTTCATGCTGTATCCTCCACATATGTTAGCAGAGGCAGTCTGGTGTAGAGACATTTCGTTGCAAAAGTTTCGAAGCATTGTTTGTTAAGTGGCGGAACTCAACGCTGCGCTTTGCCTCGTTACAAGACAAATGAAGACAAAATATTAAATATTTCAATTCCTCGAGTGGGAATCTTACTCACAACCGTGATCTTTGCTCAATACATACAAACATATATACATACATATATATATACATATATATATATATATATATATATATATATATATATATATATATATATATATAGTTTTCTATATCTCGCACGAATTGGAAATTATAATTTTTTAACTACCTTCCCTCGTGATATCTCAAATTTTAGCTTCTTTCCCTGAGGCGAGGTACAATTTTGTCGTGGGAGAAGAAAATATAGTTTTTATACACAACTACAAATGATTCATTTTTATTTCGTTTGGTAAAATATTATTTAGTTTGTATATTTTTGATGATCTCACTGTAGACACGGTGGCAGTATTCTTGAAGGTTATAGTATACTTATTATTTGTATTGCTTATGTAGAGCAACGATGAAATTAAGGGGCAGATTTCAACGCCGCGCTTTTGCCGTGCGAGCCAGATCAGACCGAATAAAATATTAATAAACAATAAATCAATCTCTCGAGTAGGAATCGAACCCATAACTGTCACGTTACAGTCACACCTTGTGCTCCTGCGCCACGACGGCCTTCGTATATATAATAATATACATAATTATTTAGTACTAGCGGCCTGCCAGCGGATTCGCCCGCTTGAACTACATGATTATTCATGTAATAAACAGAACCGACTGACAGTCAAATGTGTTGACTGTCAGTCAATGACATGACATGTTGATGACAATGACAAATTTAATTCAATCGCTTAGAAACAGCCTTAAATGTTAAGTTATTGATTTGGGTAAGGATTTATAATATTTTTTGTAAAATAACTGTAAAGATTGCATATTACAAAAAATACCCAAATCAAATCGAACAGCCCAATAGTGAAGTCGAATTCAAAATAATTAATAAATATAAAAGATAAAATAGAATAAATGAAGAATCGAATCGAAAATATCTAATTGAGAATCTCCTCCATGTTTTCAAAGCCAGTTAAAAGTACAGATTTATCACAAACAAATACAGATTTATTATGAGTACAAGTATAGATATGAATTGCTTTATATTTGCAAGGAAACTAATTCCTTGAATTCATTGAAATGCCGATAACTTTTTTTAATGAACCGATTTTGATAAAACAAACTTTAGATGTTGATTTAAAACAAAGCTATTGGTGGAAGTTTGAAGTAAATCGGTTCAGTACTTTCGGAGATTAGCGTGATCATACAGACATACAAGAAATTAAAAGATATTTATTTTTCGTTCTATTATTCTTTTAAAGTGTCCCTCTATCAATTTCAGTCCAAAATACTAAATGTATAGACCAATATATATATATATATATATATATATAGATTTGAACACAGTATGTCAAGAATTTAGTTAATTTAATCACTAATATATGTACATTATTTATTGTAGTTACGTTAGGAACTATTGGTTTACGTAGTATTTAAAATGTATGGTATGTTATACAGCGTGTGTGTATTTATTATAATGTTTTATATGAAACTGGTCTTCACCCGCAATTTTGATCGCTTTCATTTAAAGATATAAAATGAAAAATGTAGTTTGTTTTCCCATATACTTCGAACTCGTTTCTTAATGCCTCCTTCACTCTCCAAGAAATGTGCATGTTAAATTTCAGAGCTCTACGTTGCCCAGTTTGGGCGAGCGCGAGCAGTCTTATGTATAAAGATTTAACACCTATATTTAAATAAACCATGGGGCCAGTCATGGCACAGGGACACAAGTTGGTTACTGTAGACGTAACTGGTTGTGGATTCGATCCACACTCGAGGAAATAAAGTATTTCCATTTCGAGGGGGAAGAAGGAGCTCGGCGGAAACTGGAGGAGCTCGGAGGGAACCTAGTGTTAAAACAGATTGTCTTAACACTAGGTTCCCTCTTCCAACCCTGATGTGTATGGGGTACAGCGTGAAATTGGTTTAGTTGATTTATTCTGCCTCAAAAAATTGAACCTGCTACCTTCAATCCATATAATTTGCACCATATATTCCAATACATCCATAACCAAAACATCCTGAACACAGAACAACATTAAAAATGATCAGATACGTTGTGGGTTATTACCTGTAATTAGGTTATCTAACTCGGTCGGAGCTCACGCTAAGTAATGCTCTGGTCGAACCATATATTATATAGGGTGTATGTTGGTTTACACTGTATTGTGGGAATTGTAATGTGGGATGTGGTGATTGTTGGTTAATATTTTGGTGGTAGAATATTTTGAGACTGCCGTGGTGTGTGCATGTATACGCGACGGGTTCGATTTCCAGTCGGGGGAAAGGGATATTTCTTATTTTCATTTCCGCGCTCTTGTCACTAGACAAACTTTTTTTTTATTTCTGGAAAAAGCATGGCAAACGAGCGTACGGGTCACCTGATAGTAAGTGATCACCGCCGCCCACGACACCGCATAACACCAGAGGAGCTGCTGGTGCGTTGCCAGCTTTTGCCGTGCGTGTCGCCATTGCTGGCAACGTGACTCTACCACTCGTACTTTAGTCGCCTCTTACGACACCACCAGTACAAGGGTGATCCTGTTCTAAGCTGGGAACACACGGCTAGACGACAACTACGACGTTCAGTTTCTTCATTTATTACGTAATCCCTTGAGTAAAGAGGGGATCTACTTTTTTGGCTTTAGTATATCCGACACGTAGCTAGGTAGGCAGAGGGAACCTGGGAACCTAGTGTTAAGATACAATTCCATGTGTAATTCTGGAAGCATTGCGTGTTAAGTGGAGGAACTCAATGCTTGTTACCACAGCGAGAAAAATAAAATATTATTAAAATATTTCATTGCTCTGAGTAGGAATCGAACTCACAACCGTCACGATTACTCTCTGTGCGTGTGTATGCGCCATGACTATCTCGAAATATAATCCCAATGATCATGATCAAAGAAAGAAAGCAAACCGCTTCATTCTTTTTTTTCATGGTGGAGAAGAAAGAGGGAACTTAGTGATGACTCTCCATTAAAAAAAATAAAAAATAATTAAAGCACCTCGCTAGAACATGAAAAGAATTTATATTTAACTTTTTAAAACATTTAGCTTTCCTTGCCTCGCCATTCCTTGCCGGAGGCTTACACTAAAAGGGTATCTATATTTAAGTTTGAAAGACAAAAATGTCGAATTTTTTTTATTACTTCAAGATATTTTTAGCGCACATAAAAATATAAGTAAGTACTTTTACGTTTTGTAATTATAAAAACCTTCACTTGCTTATGTCAAGTTCTGCGATCCAACACTCAATGTATTCAGAATTTGTCGAAAGTGAGGAATGGAGGTAATTAATGAGAACAGAGAATATTAACACTAGGTTCCCACGTTCCCTCTATCTATCCCTATCCTCTCCAATGCGCAAGTTAAAGCGTGAAGCTACAGAGATTTCAAATATTGACTAGTACCAAAGCCCAATAAAACATCCACAGCGCAAAATCAAAATTTTCACCAGGAATTTTATAAAACGCTCTAAATTTCAACTTTTTAAACATTACTATCACAACTAAGATAGTAACGCGCCATTTTTCTCCAGTCGTAGGAATATACGGAGTACGGATTGTTGAAACTCAAGGCGGGTGGGGAGATACGGTTGGGAAATTCCCCCAGGCACCGCCAGATGTTCGGATGAATGTGCAGGATAGGTACTAAAAATACGAGCTGAGGATACCAAGTTTGTTATAGCTTTTTTCTTTAAACGATAATAGTATAACAGTTGTTTTATATATTATTTTACCTTCACGCTGTATTCTGTGTCGTTGTATGTTAGGTAGCGGAACTCAACTCCGCGCTTTGTATTAAATACTTTGAGTGTGAATCGAAACCACAACCGGTAAAATTTACAGTCACACGCTTGTGCCTCTGTGCCACAAATGGCTTCATATTTTTTGTTTTATACTAAATTTCTTATATAACTGGGTAGGTATATAGTGAACCTATAGTAAAGTTCTCTAAATTTTATACGAATTTTAAATATTGCGCATTGAGTAACGGAATTAGAATTTCGGATGCTGCGAAGTTTTGGTGAATTTGAAGTTTTGCTTTGTGAAGACTTTCCGACCGCACGTCACACCGAAGTATGGAGAGGAACCCTGGGAATGCTTTGTTTCTCCACTGTTCGTCCAATTCCGGAAGCATTGCGTGTGGGATTGTGAAACTCAACACCATTCGGTTTTAAAATGATTTTCACACTAAAAGTCACACGCTTATGCTTTTGCGTTACTACAGGCCTCATATAAATACTTAAATATCAGCTTCACGCTTCACTTCTCTGCCTACCCTTCTGTGTGCAGGATCTGTATACTGGTGACTTAAAGTTAAATCTCTCCGTTCTACATTTTCGGCCGAATTCTAGCTACCCTATCCTAACTAATACCCAATATGAGCTTCTAACCAAACATCAATCAAACTAGATTCATCCCAACCCTGTCAGCGATGTACCCAATTAAGGCCATACCCAAAATATTTGCGTTAGCGGTAATTGAGCGAGTACTGGATGACCCGCATGCATACATTTTCTAGTAACGATGCTTTGCATTGGGGAACTAGTGTACGAGTTTAAGTGGAAATATGAACAGAAGCTTCAAGAGAGTAAGCGAGATTATTGTGGACTCGTTCTTCGAGATAATCATTTTAATATCATTTCCTCGGTCTGGTATAAATGCTGCCAAGCATTGAGTTTCTCCACTAAATACGTAATGTCTCGGATAAGGTCTGAAAGTGAAAAGGGTGGCGAGTGTAAATTTCATGTAACATTTCGTGAGATTGTTAGGCACCACAGCCTTTTAGAAATGCCTTAATTTCCTCTTTTAAGTGAAAAATTTTAAATGTAGCGGTGACTGTTTTTTTTTTAAATTTAGCTTCATTCCATTAAATACGCACGCTAAACCAGTTAAGTCACTCCAGCCCACGCACCGCCACTTTAGAGACTTTGCATGTCAAGTCCCGTATCCAACGCCGCGCCTTGTTTTGTTACTAGAACCAGAAAATGAAAATTCATTTCCTCAATTGGAATTTGATCCTACAATCGCCGCGTGGACTGTGGGATTAATTACTGATATATTTCATTATTCGAAGTCAAAAGGAGTGAGACTTATGTTGTAGTATATTTCTGTCGTGAAAATAAACGTTTAATAAAATATTACGAGAAATCAAAAAAACACAAACAATATAAAAATAAAAGTAATACTAGTTATACATTGGAACTGCTTCTCAATTTTTCATATTAGTATATTTGTCATCAAGTATTTTAGCAAAGTTTTTTTTATGGAGCGTGCGTGTCGCTTCAAGAGCTTGTGAAATACCAGTCAAACGTGTGTTGAACTCAGCAACTGAGTATTCCGTATTATTATGTAAATAAAAAAGAAATCTTTGGGTAATATTTTTTTGTGTTTTCATTATACAAATAAATGTAATTACTTAATATTCTTGAGTTCTTGAGGACGAAAAAAATTACTAAGCAGACTTCTAAGTCTGCTTAGTTTTTACTATTAGGTGTCATCTATGACATCTAATAGTAGTACCACCTAGTAGTAGTTTATTTTAGGGTCCTATCACGTTTACAGTTGCACATTATTACCTGTCTCCACAGCACACATACTAATTTTATTTTATTTTCAATCATCTTAAAAATAGTTAACATGGTTTCATTAACTTGCTCACTGTACCCTAAAATTAGAATTTATTATACTCACGCCTTTTATCCATTTTTAATTAAAAAGAAAAATGTTCATTAAAGAAAAAGTTACTTTATAATACCAACAATCTATAGTCGGTCGCAGAGCAACCATTGTTTAAGGTGTTATTTTACACATTATACAATACTGAAGTCTTCAATTTTTTTGTAGAATGATTTTTGTGATATTTTCACTTAACGCTTCATGCAGCAGGCACTGTCACATAGCAGACAGAAAAAAATACACTTGAATTGATATCCTCCTTTTCTTACAGAAGTCGGTTAAAAACTTAGTGTTAAGTCACTCCGTTCAACTTTCCAACAATTTTTCGAGACATAGTTTGTGGTGTGTAAAGCGTGATTGTTAAGTTTGATTCCGACCTAGAGTAATAAATTGTTTATATTTTCCCACTGTCGTAGTCAAATTGCGAAAATTGGGCGGAAAGTAAGGAACGGAATATCATAACACTATTTTCTTTCTGCTCATCCTGCTATGCAAGAAAAAGCGTGAAGCCAATTTTATTTATGAATTTTAAAGCTAAAAGTCCATAGCAGAACTTAAGCAAACTTTCTACAGCACTTGTAACGTCGACAACACTCCTATGTTTTAAATATTCATTCATATTTCACTGTCTTTTGTTAAAAAATTTCGCTTTTCTAGAGTATTTTTAACGCCACTGCACAAACGGTGTGTGGTACAAGTTATAAGAGATTGAATAAAAAAATTGTATTAAGTTCGTAAGACTTTTATAATGTGTGTCTAGTATATTATGAAATAAATTAAAATTATATTTCCATTTCTTCGTTTTGGTGTCGAGGCAAAGCGCAGCGTTCAGGTCTGCCACTCAACACGCAATACCTCCAGAACTCGGGAAAAAGTGGGGAACGAAATGTTTCAACATTAAGTTCCCTCTGACTACCCTCTGTTGTGTACGGGATACAGCGTGAAGCTGATTAAGTAACTCAAAATGTTATTTCTAAAACCTGTTGTGGGGAATTTGCCCACTCTAGTTAGTAAGACAACGCTCGGTTTTGAGATCAACAACCATTCATACATGCATACATGAAATTGATAAAATTAAATAATTACCCGTAACCTGTCGCGTTTACAGTACATAGTTTCTTAGCTGAGTTTAACACGATTTTATTATGTCGACTTGTAACAATGTGATAAAATCTAAGAAACTGATCTAGACCTACTTAACACGATGTTCATCCTTCTTATCACCGTGAAAGATGATATGATCGAGCTGGTCTGATGATATGATTAGGCTCTCAATAGTAAATTTCTTCAGAAAATACCAGTAAGCCTTTTTAGTTCAGGCTAAATAATTTATAGCTTCAAGTCTATTGATAAGATGTCAGAACACGTGAAAGCGACGCAAAATACTATCAATAAGCTGGAAAAAGAAAGATTAACGCGTGCGCTTTTTATCTGCGACAGACAATTTTAAAAAAAAGTAAATATCATGAAGATTATTCGGATCACAGATACGAATAGGTTGAGATAATAGTATCTATCATCGTATAAATTATCGTACAACGAAATAGGTATTTTATAGTTTGTACTAGCTAGTACCACATGCTATACCTGGAGGAGCTCATCCAGGTATAGACTAGTGGAGACGACGGTAACGACGCTATTTACCAAAAATTCGCGCAACTTTGCCCGAATTTAAGTAAGATCGTTATTTTCTGCTGTCATAGGAATTTTGGTCTGCACTCCCTAAGGCACCATGTTTCGTGTTTCCTTACATTCTCCGCGATAAAAATTAAGACTCGTATTCGAAACTATTTTCTCATGACATAAAGCAATTTAAATTTGTACCATAATGAAAATGCCGAACTTTCCTTCAGCAGAACTTGTTGCTGTGAGTTTTGTAAGAACCTCGAGGTCCTCAAACAACGCCGTTTCATGGTTTACAAACTTCAAAATTGAATCGCGTAAAGTAAAGTTTAATTAGTAACTTGTGTATAATTTTTTTATGAAAATGTATCAGAAAGGTGTGGTTAACTGAGTTTTACGTTTATATATGTTTTTGTGGGATAGCTGGTAAAAGTAATTACTTCTGAAGTGTTGAAAAGTCAGTGCCCGATTTTAGCGGAGAATGAGTGACGGAGTGTTATAACACTAAGTGTCCACTGCTTACCTTGCTGTGTGCGGGATACAACTTGAAACTAAAAAAAAATATTTAAATTTGCTAATACGCCACGCATGTTGAGCAAAACTGATCATTAAACACTTATTGATTTAGATTAAAGTGAATTTTCGCGATCTATATAGCAATAAAATAAAACAATATCAGGTTCCAGTAATATCATGCACACAGCAGGGTAGGCAGAGGGAACATAGTGTTCAGACACTCCTAATTTAATTTCATTTTCTCGAGCGAATCGAACTCACAGCCAGTCGCGCTTACAGTCACACACTTGTACCTGTGCACCACGATTGGCCTCAATAACTAACATAATATGAGTATTTCAATAACTTCGCTATATTTTGTATTGAAAATAAAATTTTATGATCATATTGCATTAAACATTGTATTCAACATAAATTCAACGTGAAGTAAACTGTTTGAATAATCCAGCTTTTCGTTCTATTGTTCTCAATATCATTAACATATTAAATCACTTTTTCAAATTAAAAAAGGATTTTGTAAATATTATAAAAAAATATAACGGATATGTTTTTTTCATAGCATAGCAGAGGAAACATAACGGTAAGACGCTCCGTTCCCCACTTTCAGCTCTAATTTTCAAGACATTGTTTATTGAATGGTGGAACTCAACGCCGTACTTCGTTTATCAGAGCGGGGAAATGCTAAATAAATAAATAAAAATATGGCCCAGAAGTACGAGTTGGAGTAAGCGTGATGTTTGTGGGCTTTATTACTGCTTGAAATATTTAATATTTTCATATCGTCGCCCTGATAACATGGCAAAGCGCGACATTGAATTCTGCCACTCAACATGCAGTAGGGTTGAAAGAGGAGGAACGAAAGTGCTTTAATGGTAACGGAGTGTACTTATTACTAGGTTTCCAGGATCCAGAACCTTCAGAACCTAAGGAGGAGGCCTACTCTTTGTGCAAGATGCAGTGATAAGCTCAAATTTTTTCCCTCCAAATGAGATCGAACTCACAACAGTCGCGTTTAGAGTTCAGCGTTGTGATATTGTTCACAGACGATTTTATATTATTCTGATATTGATGCAATATTTTTAATAAGGTAGAGAAGAGATTGAGGTCGTCGCAGCGCAGCGACATCGTATTTAATAGTAAACGAAACGCTTTTGAGTTCGATTTCCTTTTAGAGGAATGCATTATATCCATTTTCTCGCTTTAGTAATAAGATAAAGCGCTGCGCAAATAAGATTACGCCACTTAACAAGCACTTAATATTTCGATACGGAAATTAGACGATGCGTAGGGATCTGAGTGTGGTAACACTAGGCTCAGCACTCTGCTTAACCTGATATAGACGTATGAGATACAAAGTGAAAGTATTTTTTTTAACTGTAGAATAAATCACTTTCTTTTAATTTAGTAATGGTTTTCTTATATTTTTTTTCCAAGCTTTTAAAATACTATAAAGTTTTCCTAACAATTTGAATATCACATAAAATCACGTTAAAATGTTTAAAAATCAAATTATATTCATTTTTGTGGTCCTAACAGAAATGGTTCTTTATAATCGCTATTGGACGTCATATCAACGTGATTTATAGTTGAACTCTCCAGATTTTGAAATACGGCCGCGTTCTAAAATGAAGATCGATTTAGTGAGAAAAAATTTTAATACCAAAAAATAAAGATATTCTCGCTGTATTCTGCATGTAGGAAAAGGAACATAGTGTACACACTCCGTTCCCAACTTTCTACCGAAATGTGGCTTGTTGAGGGCTGGAACTTAACGCTGGGCTTTCATTATCAGAGCAGAAAAACTAAAATATTAAAAATTTATCATGTTCTCGAAAAGCCATCGAACCCACAATCATAACGCTTATAGCCAGCTATCCTCATTTAGGGCTTCACGATGTAACCCGCACATAGCAGTGTAGACAGAACGAAGCCGAAAATCTAGTTTGATTTTATTTTATTTTTCGAAATGTTTAGACATTCCGTTCTCCGTTAAGACCCAATTTCATATCAATAACCCATTTTCAGCCAAATTTCCAAAGAACTGCGCGTTAAATGGTGGGATTTAATGCTGCGCTTTGCCTTGTTACCTAAGCGGAAATATTAAAATAATAAATATTTCCTGCAAGTGGAAACCCACAACCGTCGCGCTTACAACGTGTGCCCCTGTACCTCGACGGCCCAACTATTGTATATTTTGTCTTATATTGAGTTAAATTTGTTGATAAAAATTAAAATATATATCCATGTTTTTACTTCTCACGCTAACAATGTCTGTATGTATACGTAGCCAGCTTAAGAGATACAGTATTGTACAGTGTACGGTATAAGAGCTCTCCAATTGCGTTGAAGTGCGAACACGATTAGTGCCATAGAACACTAGAGGCTCAACCACCACTGAGCTAAGGTTTAAGGGAAGAATTTACATTTATATGCATGTCTTTATATGTCTGTATAAGCGGAGAGAACAAGATTTTCCATTTTACGTAAAATGGAAAATGAAAGGACGTAAAATGGAAAACAGGGTCACTCGTGGGTACGATTTTTTTTTTCACTCTGATAAGAAGGCACAGCGCGACGTTGAGTTCCCCCACTCAACAAGTAATGTCTAGAAAATTCAGCAGGAAATGGAGATCGGAGTGTCTTAACACAAGTTTCCCTATACATAACTTATTATATGAGGGATAAAGCGTGAAACTAAACAAAAACTACGTCTTAAAACTGGTCCACACAAACAAAGTTGCTACTGACAATACATATAAACTGAACGAAATGCTTTATTATCACGAAACAAAAAATATTTGACTTACTGCTTTATTTTATTTCAATGTACTATTTTATGAATAAACCTCACGAGCGATACTTGTTATGTGTGTTAGGTGATGGTTTTTAATGCAATTTCTTGTTAGCGAGCAATAATCGTAAATAATACGATATAGAGGACGCTTTAAATAAGCTTGTTGAGTTCTAAAGCAGGTATTGTTTATAATTTTGCGTGTTTATTTAAATTTCGCTTGGTTCCCAGGTTCCCTCTATGCTATGTGCGAGATACAACGTAAATGAAGAAATCTATGAATATGTTTTAGTTGAGGCAGTAATAGCGCTGTGGCTCGTCTGATTCTTAATGTGTCGGTTGTGGGTTCGATTAAAATCGGTTGAATGAATTAGTTTATTTCCTCGCTCTGGTAACAAGACAGAAGCGCACTGCGCGCTGTTGAGTTCCGCCACTCAAGACGTAATGTATCGAAATTTTGATTGAAAGTGAGGGATGGAGTGTCATAGCACTATTAGACAATGTATAGGTAATGAAAGTATTTAAATCAGACCATAAAAACAGAAAATACATATAATATTTCCATTTCAAGCTATACGCCCAATAGATCAACAACCATAGCCTTTAAATTTTTTTTAGCTTCACACTGTATCCCGCACATAACAAGATAGGCGGAGGCAACTTGAGAGCTAAGTACCAGTACAGTGCTTCTCGTTCCTCATTCATACTACCCTTTCGTATCCCACTTTTCGCCAGGTTTCCAAAGCCATGTATATTTAGTAGCAATTGCGAGAGCAAGGAAATGAAAATATTATATATAACCCCCCCAAGTAGAAATCAAACTCAAAACCATCGAGTTCGAGCCTTTGTGCCACCGTGCCACAAAAGCCTTTAAAATCATTCAACCACATTGTAACTAAAGATAGATATATCTTCAGCATAATATATAGCGTGTCACAAGCACGTTAGAACTGTTTACATTATTTGTGATATACGAGTATGTGAACGGGTCACGAGTGCCTGTGGATGTACTGACCACATGACTTTTTTTCTAAGGCCTAAATATATTTTATACTCTTAGTTATTTATAGCAAGGAGTCTCATTATAAACGCGACTGTTTTGGGTTCGATTCTCGCTAGGGGGAATGGATTATTTTCAATTCTTTATTCTGGTAAACTTTGTTAATTACTTAATTTGTAGCTAATTTAAGACGTGATTGATGGTAATGCGCTCAATTCAAGCGCGGCTAATTGCTTGTACCAATTTGTTTAGGGTACATATAAATATAAGAATACCTGGCACTTGGTAAGGATGAGGCTGGCAGCAGCTCTTTTCATCATTCTTTTCATCCTTACCAAGTACAACGAGTCCAAAGCCTGTCACCCCAAGAGTACTCAAAGAGAGTGCTATTCTGTCGAACTATGTTGCAGAGATACAGAGAGAATCCGCGATTTGAAAGAAATTATGTGGTCAGACGAATCAACGTTTAAAAAGGACATTATCAATATTAGGATTTCTTTGCCTTCAACATGAAGTAATCCAACAAGTATCATACCATTTCGGAAACCAGATTAAATGCGACATCTTTTAAAGTTACTTGCCCAAATAGTGTTATACATTTTTTATAGTACAGTCGGTTAAAGTTAGGTTTATTAATTATTTTAAATTTAATGTTGGGCAAAAACATTACATTTTATTAAACACTGAGGCAAGTATGTTTTAATTTTAAACTGTAATTTACAGAAGGGTAAGTCATGATTTTATTACAGAAAAAAAAAAGAAAAAAAATATATTTGTCATCACATGGCTAGAAAGATTATCACTGGGTGTCAGTTTTTCAGATATTTTTTTTAATCCATTTAATATAAAAAATACATGACAAAGATTTTTTTTTAATATTTTTCTTATAACTGTCACGACTTGGTCTATTGCCCGTTTTCGATTTATCGTTGATTTCTGGGTACAAGGTGTTTAAGTGTAGGTTAAGAGTTGAGGATGAAATGTTTATCATTATTATGTATACATGTTTGTTCCTGTAAACACTAACCAAGTTGCCTTGCCAGCGCCACAAGACATGCCCATGATTGAAGTTCACATCAGCGGCGATCAGACAAACCATATTGTCATACTAAAATATAATTAAAAATCAACAATGTCAAAAAAGGATCTTTACGGTTTTACGGCCCTCTCATATATATTTTTTTCATTTTCAACGGCATTTTTGCATTATTAAAATAACGATTTAGATTTGAGCGCTATTTTAGTAAATTCGTGATTCGCTTAATGTATATTCATTTTTTTTAAATTTAATCCATCACCATGTTGCACAATGGGAGAGCATCAATTTTTAGCGGGTTCCCAATCGGGGAACTATTTGTGTTCTTTTCCCGAAGTGACAAGACAGAGCGCAGCGTTGAGTTCCACAATCCACACCGAACAATGCCTCATATTCGGGCGAAAAGCGATGAATGCTATTTGAACTCTAAATTCTTTGTTATCACTCAGTGTATTTTTTATGCGAAATAATTGATAAAGCTGAAAAACGAAGCTTGTAATTAATTTTACACATTACTAGTTCTTAAGGTACCTGGGAACATGTTGTTCAAAATTCCTCTTCCCCACTTTCCGCTAATTTTTAGGAGGCCTTGTGTTCCACCACTGGAACTAAATGCCGCGCCTTGCCACGGTAACAGAGCGTGAAAATGAAAATATTTCAGTTCCTCGAGTTGAACACACACAGCCCGCTTTCAATTATTATATATCATCATCTAAATAATTATGCATTTAAAAAATATATTAGAAAACGAATAAAAATTTAACGTAGCGAGATTTGAAACCGCGCCTCTTCGGTCTTCGGACTGTCCAAGTGTTCTTTCCTAAGTGTGGAATATTACTTTAAAAATTAAAATATATACACATCTTAATAATTTTTTGTGAGAAACCTAAAGCTAAAAAAAGAAAAGCTCAAAATTCACAACTCTCATACTATTTCCGCGGTTTCAGCTTTTCATAAAGCTCACTTATAATCTGTCACGTCCTTTTGAATTTTACGTGACTAAATGAATGAGCGTCGCCTGTATATTGTATCAACGTTTACAACTCCGATAACATAGTACCGTTTAATTTTATATCAATGCGATACTTTGAAGTGCACTAATGGTTGCGTTTCTATGAATATAAATATTTAAATATGTGTTGTTTTATTTGTGTAATGAACTAGTTACTTATATTTAATTTATTTGGATTCACTTTGTATCCCGCACACAGCAAGGAAGACAGAAGAAACCCAGTGTTAAGACGCCGTTCTCCATCTTCCGCTGACTTCTTGAGGTATTGCGTGTTAAGTGGCGGAATTCAGCGCCGCGCTTTGCCTTGATTGATAATATTTAATTTTTTTGAGTCACAATCGAACCCGCAACCAGTCGCGCTTACAGTCACACGCTTGAATCACTGTGCCATGACTGTCCTCAGCCTTAGTTAAAAATATGTGAATTTAACTCTAACGTGAACATTAAAGAAACTATATTATATAGTGTAACGTATATTAAAACGTCGTTGAAACGTGTCAAATTGTAGATATTGATGACAACCGCAAAACGCATTGGACAGAATGACATTAAATATTATGCTTTGATGTCATATCTGTACTTCTGCACTAATTCATCATTGGTATGATTGAATGAGTTATTCTCAGGAACTACCGGTATGGATAGATTTTTTTTGTGTTGTAAAGTCCTTTTATCGAAGAAGGCTAAAGGTTATATTGAATTGTGGTGGATAGTAGGTACTACCCAACAATAAATAAGTTAAACTAACAACGATGTAACTCATTAAACTTGGCGTCAGAGTTATCTCGGGTACTTATAATGTACTTGTATCATAAAAAACAACTCTTTCGATGCCAGTCTTAGAACAAGGGCACAAGCGTGCGACTTTAATAGCGATAGGTTGTAGGTTCGATTCCCAATAGAAGAAATGTAATTTTCAGTATTCTATCTGGTAACGAGGCAAAGCGCGGCGTTTAACCCATTAACGCCCAAAATGAAACTGCAGTATATTTTTCTATTGTTTTTCTATTTATTAGTTCATAAGGGATAAAATATGCTATATAAGAAGATAAAATGAAAAAAAATATATTTACATATCGAGTTTAAGGGGAGTACTCAGCCGTGTACAGTGGGCGCTTTAGGAGTGAAATTGCTTAAAACAAGTTCGTTCAACACATAGCGTTTTCAAACATATTTCGCAACGCCAGCGAATTCTTTGGTGACTGATAGCACATAGCAATGGGTTTTCCATCCGTTTAGGATTATGACCATTATTGTTCCGACGCCCTAGTGCCGCTGAGGATGACGGACGGCTCTTAGTTTTCGTTGGAGGTAAATAAGTCCTTGCAATAATTCATCTGAAAGATAACTGACCCATGTAAATTATCTCTTATTTAGTTTTACTGAGCAAAACATGTAGTCGCCAAGCATTTGATCGCCATATCTAACAAATAGGTAAATATAACCCACCACCACTTTTTTCCTTTTATTTAAATCCGATAAAGGCTGATAGACTAATCCATTTGGTCAACTCCACCCATTCCTTTATTATAGTTGACAAACATTTTAGGTATATTTACGTCAACCTTTTGTTTTCTGACGTTACACTATCGTTTGACTTTGCCCAGAGACTCTATGTCATCAAAATTAGTTCCCATTGTAACGACATTATTGTCCTCCCAACGTACCATAGTTATCTCATTCTTTGTATCAAAACTATAATCATATTCCGCCCTAGGCTTCTTCATATTTTTTACTGTGATCAGGGGACATTTCTTCGTCCGATTTTCTCGAATGGTTCCAGTACTTCTAAAACTTAGTCTACCCAAATGATTTGAGTTTGATCATTTTATCTGTCGAACCATCTATTAGATCGTTATCCACAAAATGAACATTTCTTTTTATCTCCAAAAACCTATTGCGTGACATACAATTAGCAATCAATGGAACACCAAGGTCTTTATCCAAACTCCAGTAAGCATGGTCAGATGGCCATTCATGGTAACCGGTCAGTATCGGTACCAAAAAAAATTTTCAAACATGCACTATCAAGTTCAAAACCATGCCTATTATTTTGTTTAGCGTACAAGACACTGTTAGTTGTTATCAAATCCATTACGTCATGATCAAATATTTTTTCAAACAACATTACGGGATTGCAGTCTGCTAAGCTTTCAGCAACGTATTTTTGTCTCTTTTGTATGATATCGGTAATTATATAGCAGTATTAAATAATAATATTGTGGCCGACGTATACCACCCTGTTCAAAAAGTAAGGTGACTTTGTATTTTTAAGAAAAAATATTTATTTATTTATCAATATTTATGTTGTCCCCTTCAAAGTAATCCCCCTCAGATACAATACACTTATGCCAACGGTT
>DWGR01000178.1:0-29375 GCA_018247715.1 Heliconius burneyi
GGTCGAGTCTGCCCATGCGTGTCGCCATTGCTGGCAACGTGACTCTCCCACTCGTACTTTAGTCGCCTCTTACGACACCACCAGTACCAGGGTGATCCTATTCTAAGCCGGGAACACACGGCAACAACGGAGTGTCTTAACCTAGTGTTAAGACACTCCGTTTTCATCCTCCGTTTCTATTTTTTGCTAAATTCTGGAGATTCAAGCAAATAAGCACACATGATATATTAAAGAGTAAATTTAATTTTTTTGATAAATAAAAAAAATGTGACAATTATATAATCTTCTATTTTTACCTAATTGCTCTCCTGCAGCCCCTTCAATCAAGAAATAACAATATATTTATAAAGTACTAACGGCCCTGGCCAACGTTACCTTGCCCTGAAAAGAAATGTCACAGTAAATATATTGTTTGAAGCATTGTTACTTATTTATTATGGTTTAGCTGCTGTATATACTCTGCTGCTGTACACATCGCCATCAACGCAAATATAGTTCATTATTTTGTTTTAAGGTTCCCTCTACCTACCTTGCTATAGCGTGTAATACTGGGATAATATGTTATATTGAAAAAATTATTTAATGTAAACTAATATGCGAATTCATTTCATGTTTGAATTAAAATGTTATTTCTTATCTGAAGAAAGGCCCAGGTTTTAAATTATTTTGATTTAATATTTCTAGATTATTCTACGAGCACGTTAAATTTTAAACACAGCTTAATAGAAAGGAATTCTTATGTAATCGTGAATATTCAGCAATTGTTATATGAATATGTATATTCAAAGCACTCTCCTTAATGCTTCAAGTTCGCTAACATTGATATCTAAGCTGAGCTTTACAATTGCTTGGTCTAAATTGATACTGCTTTTTGACAACCGGTCTACACCTCTTGTACTGATAGCGTCAGATTTAACAATCTATTTTTGTATTCAATTCATTAAAAGTGAAACAAAGTTGGGGCTAGTAATGGAATAGAGGGGTAAGCGTGTGACTGTTAATGCGACATTTAATGCAACATTTAATATTATCCTTATCTTGCTCTTGTACGGACCGCAGAACAGTCCAGGGAACTGAGTGTTCATTAGGTTCCCAGGTTCCCTATGTGCTATGTGCGGGATACAGCGTGAAGCTAAAAATATATATTTATAATCCATCTCATACAAAATGAAGCATGCCCATATATAGGATTAATAAAGGACCTAGGACCTCCGTTCCTTATTCCCTACAATTATGAAAGAGTAAAGATTGAGAACTTATTATTACACCAAATGTCAAATGTTGGCTTCTTTTGTCGAGAAATAAAATTGTATTATAAAGGGCACCTCCGACGGAAGTTAATGCTTAAAAAGGAAATGGCAAATGGTAAGACATTGTCATCGCGTTAAATTGAAATCCGAGATGAAAGCCTCTTACTCAAGTTACGCGAATCAGCTGACGTTAAATGACATTTGTGCTGTTATGTAAAGGATATTCTTATGTTGTAACATTTTTATTTGGAATTAATATTATAAAAATATTTATATTCGCTTAATAATAAATTAGTGAAAAATATGTGATGTAAACATAAGCTTACTTAAATATAAACATGTCATAAATTAAAAAAAAACATATTTCTAAGTTTCAGTGTTTCTGACAGTCAGTATTCATCTTAATAGGATATTGCTCTTCGGATAAGTCGATACGAACAGAATTAAACAAATTACCATAAAAATAAGCTTAAAATCACAATTGGGAAAACTTTTGCTATAAGTATCCACATATGAATCATAAGATAAATAAGGTAATGTAAGTATTGTACCTTAATGCAAGAAATAACATTCAACGGAATCTTATCCTACTAATGTGATAGTTTGTGAGAATGAATGTTTGTTCCATTTTCATCCAAAACATACGGAGCGTATTTAGATGAAACTTAACAAAAATATAACTTCTTACATCAAGATAGCATGCATAGATAGAGGAAACAAATATAAATAGTGAACTAGCAACCCAAAAGTGACTTTGTTCAAACTTACTGTTATATTATAACCAAATTGTACAAAGTGTTTACATAAACAGCCTTTATGTTATTTTAAATTATACGTTGTATTACTGTTAAATTTAATCTGAATCCGTTCAGTAGTTTTTTACGTACAAATGGTACAAATATTCATTCTCAAAAACTAATATTCCTAGGATTAGAATTTTATAACAATAGTTTAGCTAATTCTAAAGCATTATTTGATTTAAAATATAACAGAGAACACATTTAAGAGCTTAAATACCAAAACAGAACACGTATTTTCTTACAATAACAATTACCTGTAAAATAATAATAATTTAAAAAATAAATAAAATGAGTCATAAAAAATATCAAAACACTTTTTAAATGAAGAAAACAAGAAGTAGAGAGACTTCTGAACTCCTTTAAGAAAAGTTTAAAATTGGCGGAAAATGGCGAGCAGAGACACGGCAACAACAACAATCTTATCAGCCTACCCTGCTGTGTGCGAGATACACCGTGCAGCTATTTATTTATATTTTATTTTTTTAAATAAATTGTTAAATCTTGTTCTGAGATTGAGTATGACCAGTATTATTATAATTAAGATCCTCGATTTTTTGCCCCAATTGTATTGAATGAGATAAAAACGGTATCATTTACAAACATCATTTATAAATATAAAAATAAATATATATTATTTCAATAACCCATAAATAAACGTTGTCCTCCCAGAGTTAATTGCTGTATTGATTAATATTCCCCGCGTAGTTTCATTATAAATACAATTTTGATTGCTTTTTAAAAGTTTTGTTTTATTGCTATAAAAAAAATGTAATATGAAAATTTTAAATTTTTTCAGCTTCTAAAGCTTCTAATCTTCGGTGTATCTCGCGCACAGCGGGGTAAGCAGAGGTAGCATTGCGTGTTGAGTGGCGGACCTCAACGTTGCGCTTCGCCTTATTACCAGTGCGAATTGAAATATTAACAAATAATAATTCATTCCCTCGAGTGGGAATCGAACTCACAACCGTCGCTTACAGTCACGTACTTTATAGACGGATATACTGACAATAAAATTATCCTATAAGATCCTATCAAAACCCTAAAAAGAAGCTAAGTCATCTGCTGTCATTGTGGAGATAAAAAAGCGATTAGCTCAAGAGTTTTCCCATCAAATTAATCCACTTTATAAAATATTAATTGAAGAAATTTAAAATTCATGAAAAAGCCCGACGCCTGTTTGACGGCGATCGAGGGTCCTCTAACTTCTCGAATCTCTCGATCGCGGGTCGACAGTGTATGAGTTTGACCATCGAGAAATATTAAGTATAAACGAAATGATTATCAATTAAACGAAATGAGCTTATTTTTATTCTATATCTATAGTATTAGAAATAATGACCACAGAGGGTATATGAGAACTCAAATTACTGGATGGCGCCTCTACCTTGCTTACCTGCCTGCTTGCCTCGACACTAGAGTGAAGAAACGAAAATATTTAACATTTCATTTCCTCGAATGGGAATCGAACCCATAACCTATCGCGTTGCAGCTTCACACTTTGTCGTATTGCAAGACCAAGACACGACTGACAGTACTTTTACCAAGCTTAATATATTTTAGAGCCACCACAATAATTTTCTACATTCGAAAACGGCTGAATGTGCGACTCGTTAAAACAAAATTAGTTTGAATAGCAGACAATCGGCGTTTCCATTAAGGCTATTGAACACGGAGTTGACAGTCGTTCGTTGCGGACGGTTGCCCCATCGGGGATTCTTGGACTATCATTGTTCTACTACAATTGATCTCTACTATTACGGAATTCGATTTTGACGAGTTGCCAGTTACTACCACTATTAGTGGGCCTATAATATCTTTACGCATTTAACGTTATATCTTTTTTCTTATCAGCTTCACGATGTATCCCACATATAGCAGGGATCCTAATGTTAAGATCTCTCTCCCCACTTTCCGCAAAATTATGAGTTTACAATTGCGAGTTTAGCGGCGAAACTCAACGCCGATTACCTCGACCCTAGAGCAAAAAAGATGAAAAAATCAAATACTTCATTTCCTCGAATGTGAATCGAACGCACAGTCTATCGCGTTTATAATCACACGCTTGTGTTCCTGCGCCACGACTGGCCTTTTAACTTTTACAGTGGGTAAAAAATAACCTTATAAGTGTTAAATAGTATAAGATATGAAATACAAGCAGCATATCAGGCGTCATAAGACCACGAAGACAAACGAAGTTCTAGACGGTAACAAGTGAAAAATATAATATAGCACTAGACTTTCTTTCTAAAATTCAGTATCTTCAGATTAGCCCTTTAATACTTTCTACATGGTTTCTACGGCTGTTATTATCCATATGCAATGGAAATGAATCACGAGCAACATTGGTACTCCGTGCTCTCATACGCTGTGACTAACGCATTGTTACCGACTCTTATTTTGCATCAGCTTACGCTAATAAAAACAAATAGCTGTCCATCCATACATCAATCTATCTCGTGACTCGGCACGCCGTGTTTCATTTGAATTCATTTTTTTATTGTGAAAAAATAAATGAAGCTTACTAACAATGTAATGTAATGTACATTGTACAATCTGATAAATTTTATTTTAATTCGACATGTCTTGCTATAGATATTTTTTATGTCAGGTAAGGATGTGTTTATTCAGTATTATTATTGTTTTCAGTTTCACGCTGTATCCCGCTTGTACCAGAGTATGCACAGGTAGGAGTCTAGTCTTAAAACACTCCGCCCCCAATCCTCCCAATTCTGAAGGCATTGCGTGTTAAGTGGCGGAACGCGCTTTCCCTTTTTACCAGAGCAAAGACATAAAGTCCATGTGAAAATATGTGCCACTGTGCTACGACGGTACATTGTAAATAATTATTTATGTACATTAATCACACAAATGTCTCTCACGTGTGAAGGTTATCAGTGACTTGTGTTTAGAAAAAATATAACGTTATTTTCTCTTTTTTAGAACACTAGGTTTAAATATTAAATTATATATCTATTTATCAACAAAAAAATATTACTGAAAATCATATGGAAAACCAAAAACATTACTAAATTCCTCAATCTTGTTTTCCCAGCGCTTTGAATTGTAAAGTGCAGAGATCATGAATCTCTTGTGTGAGTGAGGATTGTATAACAGGCTTGTTTCTTCTGACAATTAATTAAATTAAGAGTCGTTTTTTATGATTTATCGTGATGAATGATAATAAAAAACAGCTAAGCGCGAGTCGGTTACGACCGCCATCAACGGGAAATATTATTACTTGGAGACCTGTCGTGAGGCCAGTCGTGGTACAGAAGCATAGATGTATCTATAAGCACGACTAGTCGATCCCATGGGTTCGATCCCTCCTTGAGGAATATTTTCATATCTTCGCTCTTGTGTCGAGAAAAAGCGCAGCGTTAGAGAATTTGGTGGTAAATTTCAAACGGGGTGTCTTAACACTACACGGAGTGTCTGCCTGCTATGCTGTTGTGCTGAATACAACGTAAAGCTGAAAAATCTTGGATTTTCATTTTCAAATGTTTCATTTTTTACTACTTATTTCTGTGATTTCACGGTTTGCCTTGACCGTTATGTAACGAAACGTTGGTACGTCAAAAAAATAAGAACGGGTGAGGATTGAACACGCAACGACCTTATCAGGTCAGATACAATTCAACTGAACTACGATGGACTATTATGTGTATATCACACATATAATCATTTCCTTATTATATATTTGTTAAAGCTATTTTGATTCAGTATATAGCTTTATTGTATAGGTTAATAGTTCTTTCAATATTATCCTCCGTGGTCTGTTATTGTTACATTTATCCTTTCTCATAATGTTTTTCATAACAATAAGTATTATTGCTGAATCGGTTATTTTTGATTAACCTGAATCTTTATATAAGTGTGGCCAGTCACAGGCGCACAAAAAACCCTATTATAAATAAAATTTTAGACCGAACATTCATTTATGTAGAAAATTGAGTAATAAATAAAACTTTAAATGAGATCTAGTATGAAGTCTTTATCCTTCAATAAAACTTATATTCAAAATAAATAAAACATTAAAGTTATTTACGTAAATTTTCCACAACCTATCTGATTTTATTGAATTACCAAAGTTGCTGTATCACCCTCTCGAAGGGGTCACCCTATCACTCGCGATAACACATCGAGGCAGTTACAATTGTGTATAGTTCGGAGGCCACGACGTGTCTGTTTACACAAGAACTAGGTGATCCTTTAATGTACTTAAGTATAATTTGATTCGAAGCGTTCATACTTGTGTACATAACATATGGATTCTGGTTTTATATATTAGATTATATTAGTATAAATGTAACGTATACCAAGTAACAATTATAAGACATTCCTAGCTTGGTTTTTACTAGAACCATTTATTATTATTTAATGACATTATGATCTGTGCTAAGTTCATAGATTTCATAGCCACGTATGGATGACGGTCATGCAAACGGCATGACCTCCTGGAGAGCAAACAGGAAAAGTTGATGACAGTGGACGAAAAGAAAGATGTATGTAGAAACCGTAGCGTTTGACCCTCCGTTCTCCCCCCCACCCCATTAGTGATAAGGTGTGAAGCTAAAAACGATATTACATTACTTATTAAAAACAATATATCTGGCGTCGCTAACTGTATACTGTGCATGTTTTTATATATTTTTATTATGAGCTTTTATTGTTTTGTGTTGAAATAGAAATTGAAATGAATTGATGTCGTCCCGATATTTAAATGAACGACAAACACTTCAAACTCGCGACAACTTTGCTAATACGGACGAGCAATATGGAACAATTTTAATATCTCGCGAATGAGGGAACGAAGGAGGTATTTTATGATCGCTTTGCCGAATATTTACGCTGTGACTGTTAGTTAATATGAGATAAAATATATGGTGATGTTGTTCAGGCCATTCTTTGACTCAAACGTGTGATGGTTGTGGGTTCGATTTCCATTCGAAACAATAAAATATTTTCACGACGATTTTGCCGTTTGTTAGCATTAAATTGAAAAGATATGTTATTAATTTTGCTAGCAAGAACAACGGAACATGGCTTCTGAGCTAAGGAACATTCAAAGGTCGTGTTTGATTTGATTTGTCTTGGTTGTTTTCCTACTAAATGAAGAATCTGAAGATTGAGCCGAAACGTAGGGTAGTTCTACACTGAAAATGCATGGAATATGCAGAATATATTACATAAGGAACAAAGTGTAGTTCATAGTAAACTGCATAATAAATCGACATGCACCCTTACAATCACTGGGCTTACTTGCGGGATTGTAACTATGTATTTTTTTCTTTTTCTAGCTGCGCGCTATATTTGTAGACATAGCAAAGTAGGCAGTATGAACCTGTTAACATAGTGTTAAGGTACTCTGTTCCTCATTAAGACACCAAGCTGAATTCTTGAGGCGTTGCACGTTGACTGGCGGAACTGAAAATGCGCTTTGCTTCCTCACCAGAGCAAGAAATTAAAAATAATAAATTTAAATAAATATTTAATTTGTCCGAGTGGAAATCGAACCCACAGACATATTTACAGTCACAAGCTTGTGCCCTTACTCCACGACAGCCTCTCGGAAAAGAAACGTAACCTAGCGGAACCTAAATATTGCCACCTTTATGAGCCTGCTTGATAGAAATGTATAATTTTATTTACATTTATGAATAAAAAATGAGCGAACAATGCACGAGCTTTGTTTACATAAGTTAATTACATTATTTTGTTTTAAATTAAAAACAAGCGTTAAAATGATTCAAACATAATTTTGAATGCGGATTATTTTTTTAACAAAGAGCATTTTCACGGAGCATTTTCCTACGAACCTTTTTGCACTGATCTACTCTACTATGTTCAGGTGTGTACATACTCGAACGTATATAAATATGTAAGTTTTTTTTAAGTTTTATTGCTGTATCTTGCACATATCATAAATAAGTTAGTACATAATGTTCCCCTTATGATAATTCCGTTTCCCAATTTCCGCCAAAGTCTGGAGGCATTGCGTGTTAAGTGTCGAGTCTCACCTCTGTGTGTGAGTTCCAACACTGAACGCAGTAAGAATTGCCATAGTAAAATTTTATATATTTATTTATGCGAAATGTATAGTGTAGGAAAACATTCATCAAATGATCGTTTCATTTCATTCGAATCGGCACATTTCAGTTTTAATGACTTTCCATTTGGCCTCAAGTTGTTTATCATTAAAAGTTTCACAGACAAATGTTGGTCGGACTGCTGTAATAACTACGTGAAGATATTTTATCTCAGTTTTTAATGTCATTTCAAATAAAATGTGTTTGAAATGACATTAAAAACGCTTTTTGTGGGTTTTATTTTGATGAAACATTTTTCACCCTCATGAAAATTTAAGAAAGTTGTAGGTTTTTTATTTAGTTTTTTTTATTTTTATGGTAAAAGGACAAGGCAAACGAGCGTTCGGGTCACCTGAAGGTAAGTGATCACCGCCGCCCACGACCCCGTGCAACACCAGAGGAGCTATAGGTGCGTTGCCGGCCTTTAAGGTGGAGGTAGACGCGCTTTTTGAAGGTACCCATATAATATCGACCTGGAAACACTGCCGCAGGTAGGCCATTCCACAGTTCCGTGGCGCGTGGGAGGAAATTTCTACGAAACCGCACAGTAGTAGAGTGCCTCGTATACAGGTGGTGTGGGTGATATTTAAGTTTGTGACGTACTGTGCGGTAGGAACACAATTTCTTTGAGGCCAACTTGGCCTTGCTTTCCAGGTGATGACGATACTGGCAGTCACTCGAAACATTAAGGGCCAATATGATATGATGATACTGGGCGCGGCTATAAGAGGGGTGTTTTGAAAGACTGGCGATACGATAAATGGGGTTTTTTTAGTGGTTAACGCGCATATTTGTGTCTTGAGGGGGTTAAATTGAACCAATTTCCTTTCACCCCATGAAGAGACGTTCTCGAGTGATGTCTCAACAGAAGACACAAGTTTATTTTGGCACTGTTCAGCGTTTTCCCGAGAAAGACTTGCACGGCCGGAGTAAACAGCGTCCACCGTGCTATCATCCGCATAGCAGTGAATGCTAGAATCCTCTAATATGTCATTGATATGCAGAAGAATCAGAGTAGGGGACAGCACGCAGCTTTGGGAAACACCAGCGTTCACGGGCATAAGTTAGGAGCAGAAACCGTCGACAGCGACCTTGATGCTGCGCCCAGTGAGAAAACTAGCGATCCACTTGAATAAATTCTCGGGAAGTCCATAGGATGGAAGTTTAGCAAGGAGCGCCCCATGCCACACTAGATCAAAGGCCTTCGCCATGTCCAAGCTAATTAAGTAAGAGTTTTAGCAATAATATTTTCTTATATAAATCGCCTAAAAATTTCAATTAGTAATTAGTATCTATTAGACTAGCAAACTAAGAGCTCGATTCACATTTAAGTAAAGTAAATTATTCATAATTTTTTTAACCATTTAAAAGATAAACGATAATATTTGTATACTACCGGAATATAAATTCAACCGGTCAATAAATTTGATATGCTAGCTCACCACCAACTCTTAAATTAACAGCAAAGCAATTTCTATATTTATTACTTTAATGAAATATCTATGTCAACATTCATTTATTTTCTGTTTCCATGTTTCTGTAAATTTTAGTCTTTATTTAAAACATTATTTATTGTTTTTACTTCGAACCACATCAGTTAAATTCATTTAACTCTAATAAAACAAAATATTCTTTACACAGTTCCAACCCATTTTCGTCATCTGCAAACAATTTATCGTTGTAATCTGGCTCATCTATCATCATCATAGTAGATGCTAATTACATGTAAACACATACTACTAAACGTTGTTTGATGCTTTAACTTTATAAGACCCTTTTTTTATTTTACTAATACAAATACAATTTATAATACGATAAATTATAATTGTTTTGTTATCATTTTAAAATTGTCGTGAGTCTAAAACATTATAAATGTTTGTTCCGTATCAGCATGACCCAATTAAATATACATTAGACACTACAAGCACTTCCGTTATTGCTGAAACGCCATCAATAATACTTTGAATATCATAATCGTCGAGTTACCAAAAGCTATGCAAGACTCGTTTTTTTACCTTTATTTCACTGAATATACTACGGGCCTTTTGTTGCACTTAATAAAGATTTTTTTTACTTCCTAGTTTAATGAAAGAATTCAAAGCAATGCCGCTTACGAGAGTACATCACTGCTCATTCTATTACTTTATATTTTATTACATTTTCACTTAGTTCATCTGCGCGATTAACTTATCTACAGACTTTAACAGAATAAACTATAATATGACATTTAGCTCACCATTCGATTGGTTATAAGCGTAGTTGTTTTTAAATTATAGTGACTAGTTCGACCACAGTGATAATAATTAAGATTCAAACGTCTTTCGAGAAGTGTTCTTTTCCTACTTCTTACAATTTTTTTTTTAATTCTTAATATCTTTTTAGAATTTTATTACCATATTGTGCCGCTTCTGCACTTCTAATTGAGAACTAATATTACTGTTACTATCAAAAAATGTTCGTACCTTCATAACGATGCTTACTTCAAGGAAGACGATTTTCATTATCTTCTTAAGAAGAGCCGTCTGCATGGCTGTCACACTGGCGACAAACATACCGTTCACGCTTCTGCTTATAGACATCGTCACTGTTACTATGTCGAACACGCCTACTGCTACGCCTGCTACCACGCACCCACGCCTGCTGAAAAGTCCTAACGTTCCTCATGCTCACGTCTGCTGAGACTTCAACTGTACCTGCTGCCACTTGGACGGCGACCATAACTATGCCTTTGACTACAACTTCGGTTATCGCTTCCGCTGATTATCTCTGCGTCTATTTCTTCGTCTACGATAACTGTTACGGATGTACCGTGTTGGTCGTCGTGGGCCTGTTGGTCTGCTTTGGGCGTAGTAACAACGCCGGTTATCTTTAGGTGTTGGATCCCACTTCTGATATCTGTTAACATGTCAGGAGAAAAGTATAAGATAGTACTTAATAACCACAATGTATTGTTCCATTTTTACGTTTTACACGATTACACTTTACACCGCACACTTTACACTTATGCACGCATAGTTTCAGCACTGACGCTAATTTTAAATATTTAAACACCGTCTTGGATTTACACCTTCCGGGAGGCAGACTAACGACGTACTGACTCAATCCATCAAAAACGTCACTTTTTATAGCCGTTCCCTCACCTCTTATAAATAATTATGTGGGTATTATTATTTTATTTTCTGTAAAATACGGTCACACTGACCTGACTTACACCTGTTATGTGCAAGATGCTCATGTATATGTACGAATATGTATATATACATATAATAAAAGTGTAACTGATCGCTGTCTGTTGACGGCAGATATGTAGGAAAACTTATCGAATCTTAAATATGTCCAGCAATTCTGGAGTTATTAATATTGTATCTAATACTTTCTTTTTAATCGATTTATTTTTTCGAAAACAAGGAGGTTCTATATTTGTTAAATATTTATGTTTGTGCTTCGATTATTCCGTCATTTGTGGACGGCAAGTTTCACATAAATTCTTACAATAAACTTATCAACTTCTTGTAGTCATCTTCAGAAGATATTATACCAAAGTGGTGGCAATGATGGGACAGAACTTGTCTACGATATTCGAGTAAACTGATGACTTTAAATATATTTATTCAAGGTTTAGTTATTGCTGTGTATTTTGTTATAAATATCTAATTCATTAATTGTGTATTTGTTTTAGTATTGTCATATTATTTGTCAAACGCAAAGTCAACATCCTTAATCCACCTCTCGACGGAATATAGCGAAATATTTGTGAAGCACTCCTCGTCATGTTAATTATTGAGTAATTGCCTGTACTAGTTTGTCGGCACTTGTGTAAAGTTTATATCCGCGTAGTTAAATATTTATTAATTGTTTCAAATAAATAGGTTATATAATGAGGCCAGTCGTGGCGCAGGGGCACAAGTGGTGACTGCAAATACGAATGCTTGTGGGTTAGATTCTCTCTCGAGGAAATCAAATATTAATTGTAATGTATATTTCAATTTCTTTGCTCATTTCAATGCCCCCAGATTTACTATTTTTTATTATAATTGCCGCATACAGCAGCGTGAAGCTGAAAAGAAAGATCTTATAAATGTATGAGTATCTGTATTATGCAGCAGAACAATTATCATACTCATAAGTAAGCGCATGCGACAGGGTGTTACTTTTCACTCATGTCAGACACCGGAAACGTTGCGGTGCATCTACAACGTCCATATATGTATATCTAAAGGCTTTATAAGAATATGTAATAGTTTTGATTTGCTTTACTTATTTTATCTAAATAAGTAAAAACCGAGGCCGTCGTAGCGGAGAGGCAGTAGGGTGTGACTGTAACGTAAAGGTTGTGGGTTTGATCGTCGAGGCAATAAATTATTATTTATTTATAGTAACATTTCTTTTTCCTGGCGTTGATTTCCGCTACTCAACATGAAATGCCCATAAAATTTACTTCTAGAGGTTCCCTCTACCTACACTGCTATATGCGGATACAGCGTAAACCTGGTTTATGAAATACTCGTAGAACAAAATTAAAACAAAATCAGCCTTTTTCCACTACCTCTAATAAAAAGAGAAGGTAAACATAAGCGTCACATAAACTTACTTAAACACTTGTGGCGAAGCACTCACTGTACGCGCTGCATCAATTACACTCGCCACCTTCACATTACTTTTACTTATCTAATGCACGTGTGTAAAAGCAAAACCGCTGTAACAAGAAGTTATACAAGATACTAGTGGTCCCCACGAGGTTTTGCCCTGTGACATCCCTTGTTCCCAGGCTCAATATGCTTTTGTTAACAAATGTCATTTCTAGTAATTTTCCGTAGCATGAGAATAACGGGTCAGCAATTCAATTCATTCTATTTCTCTTTTTTAAAATATGATTTATAATAGTTAGTAAGATCTTGGACGCGGTCGCGAATACACATTACTTGGGAAACCATAAACACCCAATGTGTTTGGTGTTTCGTTAAATAAAATTAGTGGTAAAATAAAGTAGTTTTTTTTTTAAAAAAAATACTGTCAGTGAAGGCCGTATACAGCCCGCATGAAATATAAGAATATTCATTTTATATTTTAAACTCTGGCTAAACAATTGGATCACTAGCTACATGTTTGTTTACTATATAATAACTAACTTTTACCTACGGCTTCGCTCCCGTGGTCAAAGAGAAATAGTTCAGAGTTCATGACACGCTGTAAGTGCGGGAGGTAACTCTGACCGCAGGCACAGTGAGCTACATCGAAACGATTAACACCATAGCCTTCCTCACCGGAACGACATTCTCAATTTGAACTAGTAGTTCTCAATATTAGCAAGCTAAATCAAGTAATTTCTTCAGTTTTATAATTTTAATAAAAATATAGATTTTATTTTAAATATAAAAAAAATATGTTTAATTATAACAAACGAAAAAATCTAACAAGAGTTAAATTTTCATAAGTTACTTAAAACCTAAGATTTCTGTCATACGATCTTCAATTAGGAATATACTAAGACAATTACCACCAAGCTTCTAGTACATGTACTCGTATATGCGACAGTTAACATTGCAGTTCAGCGAATGGAACACAAAACTTTCAGCGAGAAACCAGATTATATCGGTTACAAGAGAATCAGATTAATGCTGTGACACGTACCAATATATAACGATCTATATAGAATCTACTGCGTTACCCTAATCAAACCATTATAGACTCAAGTGCGAGTTGGACTCGCCCATTGAGGGTTCCGTGTCAATTTCAGGATTGTAGGTCAATTTGAAGTTTTAGTTTTAAAAGTAGACAAACTTAATTTTTGCCATATATATGAAATCAACTTACAACAATTATAAGTTTGTAATATTTTTTTTCGCAAAAGTAAGTTTGTCAAATTTTATGTCCGGTTTTTTTATATAAATTTCAGTTTGATACCTCCACGGTATATCAAGATAAATGGTCTTGACAGACGGACAACCTTATTGTCATATAAGAGTTGCGTTTTTCATTTGAAGTACGGAACCCTAAAAAAGCCCTTGCACTTCCCTGGCTATATTTCTTTACCTGACTTTATTTAGCAATCTCTCTCGCTATAAGTATTAGAATTAGCATACTATGAACAATAAACAGATCGTAGCTCGAGGTTACTCAGGCAAGTAGGGCATGAAACTCCAAGGAAGAGGCGCAAGCAATCCTTTGACAGCGCCAATATCAATAAATTAAGTTCCCCCTTCAGCGTCGGGTAGTAACTACTTGCCACTCTCGAACCAAATTCTACAAGGAAACAAAATTAAGCTAATCAGGATACAAGGTTCTAAAGACCGTTAATCCAGCTCAGCCACCTCTAAAAATTTGAAGCTAAATTTGCGTTTTGTTGTTTATATGTTTTTTATAAGGGTGTGACTGTAACGCAACGGTTGTGGGTTCGATTCCCACTCGAGGAAGTGAAATATTTATTTACGTTTATATTTCTATTTTTTTACTCTGGTGTCGAGGCAAAGCGCGGCGTTGAGTTCTGCCTCTCAACACACAATGCCTCCAGAATTGGGCAGAAAGTGGGATCCCTTCTACCTACCCTGCTGTGAGCGGGATACATCGTGAAGCTGATATAAATATTGGAGGGTTCACGATTATAACAAAAAAAAACAACATAGACATTATAATCATATTGATGACATACTCGTACATACATTTAACATATATAAAATTTAAGTTTCTGTCTGTGATATGAAGGTAACTGTTTTTTTTTTCAATCCCATATATTTATTCACACGATACTAAAACACAAACAATTGCTTTTAATATTTTTGTGTCTGTCTTTTTGTTTATGTGGGCTAATCTGTAGTATTGCTGAACCAATTTTTCTCATTTACATTCTAATGAGATATTGAGGTACACTTTTTCTTTTGCACTTGTTCTATTATATTTTGTTTTGTGAACCATACGAGTAAGCTTGACTGAATTTACCAAAATGAAATTATTTTATACGAAAAACCTGATTAAGTAATATGTCTACAGTTTCATCACAAGGAGATCGATATTTTGACGGATATTATTCATACACGACGATCTTTAAACTCGATTAGAACTTACTCTATATAAATGTAAATTTGGCTTAATATCGATTTAATATATTACATACAACTTGCTTAACAAAGTCTACATCTATACAATATATACAGCCGATGAGATTGTAATTGAAATCTATTGAATAAACTAAGTTGAAGCCTCTAATATCTAAGAACATGTAACATTAGATATCTAAGTTCATACAAGTTAATATCGAAAGTAAAAGTAAAAGCAACTTTACAATTTTTCATAAATATCACAAAGCGTGATCCTGTAAAAAATTGTTACATTTATAAACTGTTTTAATATGAAAATATTAAAGTCACTTAAAAGTTAGCTTAAGAGTAAAACATACCAGCTTTGCAATGCAAAAACTATTAAAAACCCTCGTTATATTCTCAAAGAGGATCATATTGTCGGCTGTCGCATTATGTGCTTGTTTTCTGTATAAAAATACGTTTTTAATGCAATTTCATAATTTTTGGTAAAAATAATAATTTATTTAAATTGGTGACTCCAATCGGATTTCTTGTTACTTTATATTATTAAAAGACACATGAGAGTACTTACATATTGACTGACATTTTAAATAACTCCTTGTTTCTATTCCTTTAAGAATAATCCTTCTTAGGGTTCCTTACCTCAAAAAAAAACGGAACCCTTATAGGATCACTTTGTTGTCTGTTTGTCCGTTTGTCGTGACAATTTATCCAGAGATTGCGTAGAGGTGTTGAGCTGATATTAATATTAAATATTTAAATTCAACGTTTCTTTCAAACAAAAAAAAATCAAGCTTCTTTCAACACAACATACGATCGTTTAAGAGTCGTATTTACTGCGTTTTGTATAAAATTCGGCGCGAGAAACCTATAAAGTTCTCCACGTGAACTTAAAATTATAAAATTTGACACAAGGTAAGAACTCACAATATCATTAAAGGAAAAAATTCGAAAAAGGAAAATTTATATGTGCTATTTTCTGTCTATTTACGAAAACCATAGATTGAATCAAAGTTGCGTGGGATTATAACCCACAACTATCGGCTTCTATTGCAACTGCGCCTCGATACACCACATTTTGCTACCCTTACTAAAAAGCACATAGCGGAGCATAGTAAAATTCAATGAAGTCACTTTCACGCGTGGTCATTCAACATTTAATATGGTGATTACGAAATGAATAATTATTATTGTCATTATTAGCAATAGGCTTATATCCCCACAGATATGCAGATGATGTTGGCAACATTGCTTATTCTGTTAGTACATATCGTGTGTACATTAAATTATTCGCGGGTAAACTGTCCGAGAGGAAACCACTGTATAGATAATATACATTAATTATTAAGAGGTTGAGATATTGTTAATTCTGTTTAAATTCTCTTCATATTGACATGCAAATATCTCAAACTCAAGACTAGACTCAAGATGACTATTATAATATAATATTTTTTGGTAATCTAAGTATTTATCGACATGAAACGATTTATATTAAAGTAAAAGATCCTTTTCGTTAAACTCAACATACAAACATATAATAATACAAATAAATAAAATTGAAAATTTGTGAAAATCTAAGAATAACACAACTCTGCAGCTAAGCAGTTGCTTACTTGCACATTATTGGAAAATAAAATGTAATTGAAAGATTGCTGACCTGCTATGTTTTAAAATATAAAATTATTAATCGAAAAAATATTAGTTATTGAAACGTATATTTCATCGTAATGAAACTCGAAACTCTATATCTTTAAATATGTTCTAGGACAATCACCCAGCATAGTTGAAATAGCCAATCGTTTCCCTTTTGTTCCTTTGTTTTATCCAACTGTAGCTATATAACATGAATTGTCCGTATAATATAGAATATTTTAAAAAAACCTTCGTTTTTTGCCCCACCGTGCCACAGTGGGGCAACTGTAAACGAGGACTGATGGTTGTAGGTTCTAAAAAATATAAATTATAATAAACATACTTCCTATATATATATATATATATATATATATATATATATATATATATATATATATATATATGTATATATATGAGCCCCACTTGACAACTGCAATATTAAAAACAAATAAACCTATCTACTGGTATGAAATAAATTGCACCAAAACATATGCCACCCCAGAATTCTCTATGGCAACACTAAGCTGTTTGCAGGTCTAAAAGAAAGAAAAAAATATAGTGAAAAAAGGATATTATTCGGAACGCATTTACCCCTACTACTTATTATATAATGTTTAGAAAATCTATAGCTATTATTAAAGTAAAGAATCCTCTGACCCAGATCTTTTCATTCTTAGGAACATAAAATAAACAACTTAAACATAACTTAGCTTCACTATGTATCACTAGCGGGGTAGGCAGAGACAAAAGAGCGCCAATCGCTACGGTCTCTATCTACCTCTTTCGCCTCATCCACTGTCATCAACCTCTTCATACATGTCCAACAGGGTTTTTTTCATGCTTCTTACGTGACCTTTCCCCGATATATTTGACATTGTGTTTTCGTAGGTCAAACAAACAAGGTCTCCGAAACATTTGTCTCTATATGTATATAGATCTCTCACGGGAATTGTTTACAGGAAGCTAACAACATATCGTAAAAACAAATGTATAACAATAAAAGTGATCCACATATTTAAATAGGCACAATAATTCGGTAAAGCTTCCGCAGAACGGCTTATTGAGTTGTACAACTAGTAACCCGCCCCTGGGATCGAGGCCGTGCTAGCTTCATAATAACCAGGGCTGTGCGTTAAATAAATTTTGTTTATTATTATTTGAATTATTATTTGAATCTATATTTTTATATATCTTGAGGCCGTCGTGGCGCAGCGGAACAAGGGTGTGACTATAACCGACGGTTGTGGGTTCGATCCCTACCCGAGGAAGTGAAATATTTATTTACGTTTATATTCTTCGCTCTGGTGTCGAAGCAAAGCGCGGCGTTGAGTATTGCCAACGCCCCGTTTGAATTGAGAGTTGAGGGTGTTCAGACCCGCAATATCTCCAGAATTCGGCAGAAAGTGGGAAACGGGCTGTTTTAATACTAGGTTCCCTCTGCCTACCCTGCTGTGTGTAGGATACAGAGTGAAGCTGATTTTTTTATTTATATATCTTATAACTAAGTAAGTTATATAATAGTTACAAAAGCATTTTTGTGTGGAAAGAAAAGTAGTAACGAGAATACGAGTGGTTGAGGATACGAATCAGAGACCGTCAGAGAGAACATTATTCGACTCTCCATCTCTAGCTTTTACTGAAGTCGTAACTAAGTTTGTCGTTAATATTCGGGGATAAGACGTAAAAAGAGTTGTAAAAATCATATCACTGGATCACTACTAATTATTGATTTTGTATAACTAATAATAATAACAAAGGGCTGTTTACGCTATCACGGAGCATCTGATGTGTCCGATGTAGCCGATTAGGTGTATTCGATGACAGATGGTTCTAGATTCGAAAATAAATCAGAGGATTTTTAGGTAGCTGTTATTTTTATTTTGCACAAAGCAGGGTAGGCAGAGGGAGCCTAGTGTCTTAAGTGTCTTAACTTCCCGTTTACATTAAGATCCTTCCGTTCCCCACTTTCCAATGAATTATCGAGACATTGCCTATTAAGTGGCGGAACTCAAAGACGCGCTGTGTCTCGTTACCAGAACGAGGAAATGAAAATATTAAATATTTTATTCCCCTGACTGACAATCGAACCCTCTTCTCGCATTTACAGTTGCTCGCTTGTGTCCCGCGTCACGACGGCCTCATCTCTAATTCTTTAATATCTAGTATCTCAACATTAGGTTCCTGGGTTTCCTCTGCTTGCCCTGAATTAACCTTCTAATTATAGGAAAAAAACTTACCAGCTATAAATATACCAAATATCATTCTTTGTAGAATATTTAAAGCTCGTAAAATGTAAATGTTTATATTGTAGCAATTTACTAGTAATTTACAGAGGTATCAAAAATTATGAATGTAGCTTGAAACTACAATTTTAAATACACGACGTCGCTTCGCTGAAAACGTGCACAAAGTAAAAAAGTACATTGAAAATGAGCAACTCATATTTTCGTGGAACTTCGCTTAAGCTTCATATATTTTACACCATCAGTATATTATTACCGGTTTGTTTTATATACGAGTAGCTATTTGACACGCCGCATAACTTTTTAATGAAGCTGTTGTGGCGCAGTGGAAAAAAGCGATGATTGTGATATCGATCCCGGACAACAGAGCACAGCGTTAAGTTCCGCCAGATAACACGAAATTTGAAAAATCGGGTGGTAAATGGTGAACACAAAGACTGTAGCTGTAATGCGACAATTGTGTATTCGATCGCCTCTCGAGGAATTGAAATATTTATTTAAGTTTATATTTTCATTTTTTCGCTCTGGTGTCGAAGAAAAACGCGGCATTCAGTCCACTCAACTACACAATGCCTCCAAAATTCTTAACACCAGGTTCCCTCTGCCTACCCTGACTCAAATAATGTATATTCCATACATAATCAAAAAAATAATACTAGTAAGTAGGTATAATTACAATAAATTTTCCAGAATCAATGTCATGATTACGAATTCTAAACTCATTCAGGAGTACAAAGAAAATATATGTATTCATAGAATAAGCGCTGATTGCCATCACGCTGCCAAACACGTACTGGCCTTGCTTATTAAGCCACTGATTATTTTCCAACCCTAAAAGGTAGCATTCACGTAATTTGTCGTTATGTCTCGCAATATATGAAAATAAACGAAATTTAATAAGCAGATGGAATAGAAAAGCCGCAGATCGAGCTTAGTGGCGATAGCATGCCATTGGAAAGGCTTTGGTTAGGCAAAGAATGAAGGCATGCCGTTTTTTTTTCAGCTTCAAGCTGTATTTTTTTATGGGAAAAGGTCAAGACAAACGACCGCTCGGCTCATCTAAAAGTAAGTGGCCAGGTAAGCGACCCCGTGCAACACCAAAGGAACTGCGTTGCCGGCCTTTAACACATTAAAGGCCGGCAACACACCTCCTCCTCTGCACCGATAAACGTGCTTTTTGAAGGTACCCATGTCATATCGACCTGGAAAAACTGTTGCGGGTAGACTATTCCACAGTTCCGTGGCGTGTGGGAGGAAATTCCTAAACCGCACAGTAGTGGAGTGCTACATATCGAGGTGGATGATATTTAAGTTTGTGGCGTACTGTGCGGTTAGGAAATTCAGCGACAGGTAACAGGTCAAACAGTACTTCAGAACACTCCCCATGATAAATGCAATAGAGAACACATAGTGAGGAGACCACTCTACGCATAGCCAAAGTGTCAAGTATTTCACAGCTCACTGGATCCCTAATGATTCGAACGGCTTTACGTTGTATTATTGAATATAGTTGTATAATAACTTAACTTTTTAAAATCGACTAAGTTATTATTTTATTTCAGGGTTTTAAATTTTATTATCAATTTCTGGGTTAAGCATAGCTTTTAGGTGCAGAGGTAAAGAGGAAATATTCGATTTTCTTATACTTTTTTTTGTAATTGTAAAAAATATAAAAATACTTTTTTAAATTGAGTACTGAAGCGCTTTCAAAACTGTCTGACCCACTTTTTGCAATAGCTATATCGTTGTTGTATATATTCACAAAAACTAATAAAAATTCATTAAATAAAAAATCGGATAAACCCGAGTCGGGGTCCGCTACTGAGGACACTTAACTTAGTTAAGTTTCACCCAGGCATTTTTTCATTGTCATTCATATATTTCCCTTTTGTTTGTTTTAAATCAAAAATAATTAGACGCGTCATAAGCCAGAAGCATAGACCGATCGTGCTTCTCTATCGATTGTTTCGAGGTCTCGCTTGCACTCATTTGGCTCAGTAGTTGGCTCAAAAGGTTCCAGGTGGTAACATAGAAAGCTTCCAGCCGTCCTCTCTATTGAAATTCTAATATTTTTCTATTTCAATAGCCTCGCGGAACATTCTAGGAATATATCTGTTTTCCTTGGCGAGGATTTGGGGTTTATCAAACCTTATGTAATGGCTGGGCTTATCCACAGTGTGCTCACACACAGCTGACTTCGATACCGGCCCATTCTTGATATCGGAGATGCCTTCCTTCAGCCTAACACCGATCACAAAGAAAAGCATGCAGTGTTCAAAACGTCGGGTTTCCAAAAAATGTATAATGCTGAATATACGCGATTAATCCGGTAAAAATGGTTTCACTTAGAATGTGTTATAAGCGTGAAAATCAAAGAACTTATTATTTAAACTTATGTAGATACCTACTATTTGAAAATTCATATATTTAACATTTTCCATGTAAGAGTACGTTCCAAGAGTACGAGTAAACATTAGATATATTAAGTCCCAACTATATCTGTTATCAAATCAAATGCACTTGATAAGCAATGATCACTTTAATTCGAACTCGGTTAAACGCAGTGACGAACCAACGCTTTGAGCACGTTCTGTTAATTCAATACGAAACATCACTTCACTGCGCGGTCACCGATATCTCATTAACTATTTTTGGTCCTTCATCATTGTACTGTGAACACTGAAAACTGTATAAAACGCTATTTGTATATTCGACAATGTGATTAACATGTAGAGCTTATCTTTATTTATAATAGATATTTTTCTTACTTTTCTAGTAAGCAAGCGACCAACTCTTGACTTATAAATATATGATCTTATTTTGAGTTGAAATATAAAAAAAAATCACTAAAAATATTTTATATGTTGCACATTGCAACAAAATAATAAGCAATACGAGTTCAAAGCGACTCAGTAGACACTCAACACGCTTTATAAATGCTTATTATTTAAGTTATTGTAGATTATAATACTCAATATAAGCAGGTACACTGCAAACAGTCATTACCATTTTTAGAGTACCGTTTCTCAAAATGAAAAACGAAACCCTGATAGAGTCATTTTGTTAGCTGTATGTCCACTTGTCAAAACCATTTATCTCTAGATTAAGTACTTTCAAGCTAAACTCAATATAAGATAGTCAGGTTTACGCTATCTTGGAACATAAAAAACAGCAGCATTAATACATTGTTTTTACAGCACTTTGTATGAAACTCATCGCGTAATCAAAATCTATAACGACCCGTTACCAAGAGTTAAAATTTCAATGACGTAAGAACTTAGAATAAGAACTTAGAAAACGAACAAGAAAGGTGTTTAATAGAAAAAAATATATTACTCATTATTGTTGATCATTTTATACAAAAGGAGTTTAAGTTAGAACTTCATGTTAGTCAACTTTTATAATTTGCATTTCCTGTTATACAATCCTCCTATACGAGTAGGTAGGGAGGCCTCCAAAAGGCACATACTTATTGACGTCATTGTTACGCTTACGAAATTTTTAGTTTTGCCATGTGTACGGCTTTTCTAGTTTTTCCGGATATTTACGGTTTCGGTACGTTTTTATTTTAAAATTTTAAACTTTTTACCCTGCATTGTAGTCACATGTGGTACAATGTAGCTATCATGATCTTACATATCTAATGGTCACCGCTTCACAACATTTAACGTGCGTGCGCCGCAAAGTAATCGCTGATAAACAAACCCGAGATAAACAAAACGTGAGGAACTGGCAACTCACTAATGAAATTAGGAACTTCTAAGGAGAATTTGAATTGCAGACGAATGATTTCATTTCGACGCGGTAAGGGAATTATGAAAGTATATTTAACCTGCCTCTGTGACGTCACATGTTGTTTAAAGGCATACTAACATAAGTAAATAGCTATAATAATGTACTAAGTGAATATCTCTATACTTAAGCCGCTTAAAGATATAACTCTTGTCTTGCCGTCTTTAGTATTTTTTGGTTTTCGTATTGTATATAAAGAGTAAAACGGTAAATAAAATATAAAAATTCTATGATTTCACTGTCTGTCGGTATCTAACAAACAGAATAATAAGCAAGTATAAAAAATTAAAGATTAAACGTGATTTTTTACCATCTTTAAAGAATAGTTCGGAATTCCTCGTAAGCGAGTGCCTTCCGCACTTGGCTTTATTAACTACGCCTAGTTTCTAATCGAACAAGAAACCTGACCAGTAGCACTATTCATATATTGTCTTCAATTATGTGATTAAGATGTAGGCTTGTCTCTTCTATATAATTAACATTTTTCTTACTTTAAAAGATGGCAGAGAAAATCTGAAGATTCCTGCAAATACATCGATCTCTGTCATTTACAATACACTGCCTAGAAAATTTAATATATTCTAAAATTGTAGTTTTAAAATCATCATCTTCAGCTTCACGCACACATCAACCTAATGTTAAGATACTCCGTTCTCCACTTTCTGCCAAATTCTGGAGGCATTGCATGAAGCAGAACTCAACATCGCGCTTTGCCTCAACACCAGATCGAAGAAATGGAAATATAAACGTAAATAAATATTTCACTTCCTCGAGTGGGGATCGAACCCACAACCGTAACGTTACAGTCCTTGTGCCGCTGCACCTCGACGGCCTCAAAATTAGTTTTAAGATGAACTACATAATATATATTTTACAAATATAATATAAATAAGCTATGTAACCATGTGCAACGGGATCCTCAATTACAAGCAAAAGCGAGTGATAATTAAAAAGGGGTACCAACGTGACATCCTCATAATCTAATGAGAGCGACATCGGATAACAGTCTCATCACACTTGGATAATTTTCTTTACATCTCCAAACGTTAGGCGCAAATTTTAAATGTAATTCTAAATTAAACATGTCTTTTATTTACATAATATTCTTGATTACATTTTAAACCAAGTGGCAATTTTGCTTAAAAATTCTCCTTATATGTGTTGTTATTCTATCTATTTATAATTGTATATAATTTAAAGGCCGGCAACGCACCTGTAGCTCCTCTGGTGCTGCACGGGGTCGTGGGCGGCGGTGATCACTTACCATCAGGTGACCCGAACGCTCGTTTGCCTTGTCCTTATACCATAAAAAAAATTGTACGTAATCAACAAAAGTATTCATATTAAACTTTAGTTTCAAGATTCCTTTGTTTCTTAATATTCATTAGAAACAAAACAATTCGAAAATTTCTCTAATAATAAGGCCAGTCGCGGCGCAGGGACACAAAGTGTGACTGTAATAGCGAATGGTTGTACGTTCGATCCCCATTGAGGATATGAAATATTTATTTGAATAAATATATATTTTCGTCGTGACACAGCACGACGTTGAGTTCCGCTACTCAACACGCAAACCGTTAAATTGGGAACGGAGTATCTTAACACTAGGTTGCCATAATGTCGCCTTAATAATAAAATAATGATGAACCAACATGCTTTGTCCCCAGAATTTGACAGAGAGTGGAGTGTTTAACACTAAGCTCTCTCTGCCTGTCCTGATACACACGGTATACAATGTGAAGCTGAAAAATTACATTCATTTAATAAAGTTTTAAATAAGTTCCAGGAACAACGTTTGAATGACTATATAGGGACTGCTTAAGTGGAAAAATAATATCTACGACGATAGTATGTGCCTATATATATTCGGTTAACCCTAAATAAAAGTCAAATTCTTGAGGCATTGCGTGTGGAGTGAAGGAACTCAACGCCGCGGTGCATCTCAACACGAAATCGAAGAAATTGGCCTCATTTATTTTTTTATATTTTTATTTATAGAAAATATTTAGAAACAAACATTTTTGCGTGTTGCATAACGAAACTCATAAGTGTACTTCATCGTAGCCGAACCGTGTAAATGAAAATCATTCATACCTCACAGAGGCAAGCGACCCCACAACCGTCAGGTTAACATTTATATGCTTTGTAAAATACTTTTTTAATTAAAAAATGTATTAAATGTAAACATGAACATAAAAAATCTTCAAATAAACCTACCTACCATTACAAATGGAGCCTAAGCTTAAATTGTTTGCATTACTAGTAACCTTACAATAATGCTTTTATGAACATTTGTGTTTTTATAATATGTGAGAAAAGGTTCCAAGTTGAAGTCAGGATAAACGGCATCTTCGGGATTACATTCCGCCGTCGTCCGTCCACGATCCACGTAACATATGCGCTGGCGGTTTTAGAACATTATTTATACACGCTCGACATCGCGCGGCGAGTAAAGGCACAGTGTGGTCTTGAATTTCGTTGAAGTAGATTTGTATTTTATTCTTATATTCTTCAAATGTAGTATTTATATAGTATACGTCTCATAGTGAAATCATATTTCATTTTGGTAGACGGAAAAATCTGTTTTGTCTACTAACATTATTGATACTAATATAATAAATCTAAAGAGTTTGTTTGGTAAAGCGTTCGCTCTAATCTAAGGAATTCCTAGTTCCAATTGAAAAATTATTTTAGTGATAGACGGTCAGTTTGTCGAGAAAGGATTATATTACATCACGTTAATAGTTTCAATATATCATTCACACTGTACGTACACTGTACACGCAATCAGAGGTCACACAACTCTGTGCTATTTCCATTTAGTGACGCTGTAAGGCAAACCTAGCATTCCGGAATGTTACATGTTTTCCTGTGTTCAGTAATTCAGTTCCAGTAGTTTGCTCTCTAGAATTCATAAACTCTAGTTTTATTAAATTAGTAATATCTTAGTTTAAAAGAGGCACTTAAAAATTTGAAATTAGATTTCCTTAGGATTAGGATAGCTTACATAATGAAAGTAATTTCACAAAAAATAAATATCAACTAAAACGTAGCTTAATCTTCGATCGGATACTACAACTCTGATTCTGTTGGTGGCACCAAAATTCTCCAGAAATTGGTAAGCCTGGATATGGCAACTCTACCGCGTGGGCAATACCGGAAGTACAAGCTAGTTTAAACCATAATTCTTGAATTAGTTAAACATTGTTTAAATATATAACTCATATGAAAAATTTAAAATATAGTCGACTCGAGCACATCTTAAAGTTAGCTGAAAATGGTTACGAAGCTTTGATTTTAGGATATTTCTTACTATTGATTGTTTTTTTTGTGTAAACAATGCGCAAAAGCTTAAAACTTCAAGGCGGCCACGACTTACCAACCGTACTATATGTATATTAATTAATAAACTGACACACTACCCATTACTATATATAAATCACGCATCCATATAAATCCATACAAGTGAGTGCTCCCTGTTATTCCCGCACACATTAAGCCGATGTCAACAATGCATCAATCACGCGACATTAAACCAAATAAACGCACACTGTACGTCGCAGTAGGTATGTTGGCTTATAATTAATGTATCGCATGCTCTCGGCTGAGGCTTCCCTCACGTCTTCACGGACATTGGAGGTGACCGCAGCTTCAGTGACTGGGATGGAAGTCACTTATCAAAGCAGTGTACTGGAATTAGTTTGGATATTGTTTTGAATTAAATGTAAATTATATATATCATTATTCTTTTTAATTAATTTAGGTTAATAATTATGATTAAGGATTTTTGTAATGGCTGTTAGGTCAGAGTAGTTAAATACATATTTAAAAATTTAAAAGAAAATTTAACACGAACGCCTATAACGTACGATGTTGGTTTTTCGAATTACCTATACAAATGAGTGTACTCTTTACGAGCTGTGTCTGTCACTGGTTAGGTACATTTAAGCATTTCATATATTTTTACTTAAAGTTATGACAAACGTTGATATAAAATACATAAATTCAGACTAAATTCAGAAATGTATATTTGATGTCGAATAATGAAGCGACTGTTAATTACTTCAAAGTTGTCAGAATATTCCGTTGAAACTTTATTTAGAAGTTTTAACTTGCAAACTTCAAAATATCATTACCCGAAATAGTTAAATTATTTAAATACGTTTTCTCTTTTTATAATGTTTTCGTCGTATTTTTTACAAAAAGTGACAAAATTTGATTAAACAGAACAGTTAATTAAGTTGAACGCACTGATCTCAGACGCTGTTTCTAATTTAAAAAATGCGTTGAATAGATTATTTATTAAGGAAGGCTGGCACCACTGTACCTGCATTCAGAGGTACCTCAGCAACCTAGAATGTGTCATAAGTCATACAAAATTCTAAGACATTTTCATTTAATCATGGGATCGAAATCTTAGAACTAAGTAGTAACTTATAAATAAATAAATCAGCTTCACGCTGTATCCCGCACACAGCAGGGTAGACAGAGGGAAGATAGTGTTGAGACACTTTGTTCCCCACTTCTACCGAATTCTGGAGGCATTGCGTGTTGAGTGGCAAAACTCAACACCACACTTTGCCTCGACACCAGAGCAAAGAAATGGAAATATAAACGTAAATAAATATTTCACTTTCTCGAGTGGGGATCGAACCCACAACCGTCGCGTTACAATCACATTTTTGTGCTGCAGCGCCACGACGGCCTCAAAGTAGTAACTTATAAATAGATTTATTGATCACTCAACCGAATTAAATGTGAAACGTTCCACTTCACGGTCCAAATTAATAACTTAAGCCAAAAACTAATAAATGACCAAATCATTATAATTAGTATGCCTCTGACACTTCTATAATTGGGTGACAACACTTGACAAATATATAGAGAACATTGTCTTCGTTGACCTGATTACGTATGAAATAGTAGAAGGCGTCTCCTGTTGCTCTGATACTGCCCCACTGTTATACTTGTTACAGATGATAAATTACTTCGGCTGGTCTTTATTTGTGAATCTGTGTTTTTTGTTGTCTAATAATAAACTTTGGAGCCTTGAGAGATACTAAATAATACAGAAACGATATCTTATATTTGTTAAATAAATTATAAAAAATATATTATTATGTAGCTAACTAGCTTCCTGTATTTACAGGCCTTATTTTGATGTTATTCTAAAAAAAAACAGCTTTGCGCTGTATCCCGCACACAGCAGGGTAGGCAGAAGAAACCCAGTATTAAGAAACTCCGTTCCCCACTTTCTGCCGAATTCTGGAGGCATTGCGTGTTGCGTGGCGGAACTCAACACCGCGCTTCTGCCTCGACACCAGAGCGAAGAAATGGAAATACAAATTTAAATAAATATTTCATTTCGAGTGGGGATCGAACGCACAACCATCTCGTAACAGTCACACCTTATGCCCCTGGGCCATGATGGCCTCATATATTCTTTCCCTTTTTTGGGCAAATTGAGAATCAAAACCACAGACAGTCATTACGCCACGATTGCCTTTTTATTTTATAATACCAGCGTCACGCTGTATAACGCATGACTCGATTGGCATTTAAGTAACATTTATTGCTTATATATAGTTATTTGCTTGTCAGTATATATATATTATGTATACATATTACATACACGTTGAACTAACATATAGATTTTTACAATAACTAAATCTTCTCTGCGTATTTCCCGAATGTTAAAGGATCGACGCGGTTTACTTTGTGACAAATTGTTGCGTCTTCCTTCAAACATTGACGTCGTGCTTTAGTAAAAGTAAAATCCAGAGTCACTGTTGTCTTAACCTACTTGCCATAGATTGTGTTGATTGAACACGAAAAAATATAAATTTATTATATTTTCAGGCTTGTGTCACAAAAATAAGACATTATTGTTAGGGTGCTCCGTTTTCCCTTTGAAATATTGCATGATCAGTGAAATTTTCAATGTGGAATTCGAACTCATTACCCTCGTATTCCCAATTGCGCTTAACTTGTTGAATTTTGCCTATTAAAAATATTATATGAGAATTCTCTATAAACAAACTTTCCAATATATCCATAATTTTGAAGCAACTTAAACCATTGTGTATATCACATCTCAAGCTTTAAACATCCCTCTTATGCTATTTCCAATAAACTCCAGAGCCGTAAATTAATCATGCGAGAGGACAAAATACGACTCAAACATAAAACGTCCCTCAACACCGATCGAGAGGTTCGAGTGCCAGCAAGTGGAGGGCCCTCGATATCGCTATCTGATGGACAGCTATGAAATTCATGTTATATTATATGTACACATATAATAAAAATGTAACTCATCGCTGTCTGTACATAAAATATATATGAGAATATTTATTATTGGGGGCATTTTTTAATGTAATAGAATCCAAAACAATGATTTAAAATAAAAATATCATTCGTCATTCTACTTACGGACTGTACACACGTTACCTCTATTTGTGCGCTAACTACCCTCGAGATGCCAATATCAAAGTGTAATACTTGTAACAAAAATATTACGAAAAAAGGACTCGGTATA
>DWGR01000179.1:0-29335 GCA_018247715.1 Heliconius burneyi
ACCTTAAAGGCCGGCAACGCACCTGTAGCTCCTCTGGTGTTGCACGGGGTCGTGGGCGGCGGTGATCACTTACCATCAGGTGACCCGAACGCTCGTTTGCCTTGTCCTTATACCATAAAAAAAAATAATTAGGTTATTTAATTAAATAGATAGATGTTTTTCTAAGAACGGGTGTCGAGCCAAATATATTTCAAGAACGATATATCAAACAAAGGGAAGGCAATTTGCACAGGATATATTTGCGAAAGAAAAAATTTTTTTTCTGCAGTTTGATGGTAGATTTGACAATTTTTGAAAATTACAGCTTAAGATAAAATTTTAACGTTTCCAAATTTTATCATGAAACGAACGAAAAATTACAACAGACGGCTTCATGTTTTCATTTCATTTGTTTCAATTACTGATGGATAAGCACGCAAAATACATTTTTTCCAATATTTTATGCTGTACAAATTAATTTAGACTACAATAAAATCCATCAAAATCTATCAACAATGGTAATACTTTGTGCGTTTAGATTGATCTACTATATTTACTTTGTACTTTAAAAACATCTGCTTCATGCTGTATCCCGCATGCAGCAGGGAACCTAAGTTTTACATTCTGTTCCCCAATTTCTGCAGAATTCTGGAGGTATTGCCTGTTGAGAGGCAGAACTCAACGCTTTTGCCTTGCCACCAGAGCGAGGAAATATAAACGTAAATAAATCCACTTCCTCCAGAGTTTGTACTTTACTTACCGACATTTTTAATTTCTGATGTCCATGTTTCTATAGAAAATTTTAATAATGTATCAACAACTTTACAAATACTAGAAGTATTAGAAGTAGAAGTATACAAAATATCCAATGATCATTATTCATACATACAATATTTCTTCCAGATGCTGTCGGGAAGAGTGGTGGCTCAAAATTAAAGTACGAATTCCTAACGTGGACGTTTGTTCTTCTATCAAGAAACCTTGTGCCTTGCTTAGTGAAATAAAGTGAAAGATTTACATTATTGTTTCTATTAGGAAGAAGACGAAGAAATTATATTATACGTATGTTAATATACATTTGTTTTTGTCAATTATGTATAGGTATGGTATTTTTTAAATAGTCATTTGTTTATTTTCATGCGTCATTTGAATTATACAGATAGTCAGTTGTTTTCAAATTAGATGTCTTTTGAACGACTTTTCGTAGTCCAATGTTGCAATAGGTACATCTTTTAAGAAAAAAACAACTTCCCGCTTAACCCGCATAACGGATTTAGTTTTGGAACCTAAAACTTACATATTAAAGCAGAAACTAGAGAAATGCCTATTCCACGTGACACACAAGATAAGTAAAAATGGTCAATAAATAAATTGCGGCCTATTTTTTTAAAATTCACTCATATATTTTTTTAATTTACAAATATTATGTAGATTTTTTTTAAATAGATTTAGTTGGGAAAGTTGAAAATGGTGGATATTTTGAATTAAAAATATTAAATATTTAAAATACGTACCCACATATCGTTCATTAAGTGCAACGAATGGCATATTTGCACTTTAAAAAAAAGAAATATTTTAACACAGAAAGACAAAAATATTTCAAAAATTTGATATCGTTTTCTCGAAAATTTTTAAAAGTGCAAATACCTCATTGTTGCACCAATTAAACGATATGTAACACTTCCAAAACTAATGCACTTACTGTACAGTACGTAACTCATAGTGGATCGTTTGTGTAACAACGATTATAATATAATATATTAATTAAGATTAAATATGATAATATATATTTAATTAACATTAAATGTATTTTTAAATGTAATAATTTAAGCTAGCTATCGTCGAGTTTGGAGTTTAAGTTGTCAGAAGTACTGTCTATTCATAATTTTCACTTCATCGGCTCTAATAAATAAGGTGCGGCGCTTAGTTCTGCCAGTCAACGCGTAATGTCTTGAATTTAGGAGAAAAATAAGGAACGGAACGTTTTAATACTCGGTTCTTTTGTTCTGCCAATTTAAATTAAAAGAAAAAAATATAATTTGCGGACATCGTGGTGCAGCGACACAAAGGTGTGACTGTAATGCGACGTTTGTGGGTTCGATCCCCACTCGAGGAAGTGAAATATTTATTTACGTTTATATTTCCATTTCTTCGCTCTAGTATCGAGGCAAAGCGCGGCGTTGAGTTCTGCCACTCACCACGCAAGGCCTCCAGAATTTGGCAGAAAGTGGGTGACGGAGTGTCTTAACACTAGGTTCTCTCTGTCTTCTCTGCTGTGTACGGGATACAGCAGCTGATTTTATTTTGTATTTTATTTTTTATTTCCCGTCTGTACGCCAAGCATTTCATTTGTTTCTCTTTAAACATGACGATAGCTAGTTAAAACTAAATAATACGATGTAACTATAATTATAATTATGTATAATATAATAAATTTATATATTTATATTATCTATGTGCCAATTATATTTGTGACTTTATTTCTTGTCTTAATTGGAAGAGCTTAATTTAGAATAAATAAATATGTTTGTTTGTATTGTGGAAATTTTGCCAATATTGATATTTTTAATTTTTTTATCGATTATAAAAAATCGAAAGAGGGGCATCGTGCGTAGTGGGACAGCTACTGACTCTAACCATGACAGTTCTGGGTTCAATTTCCATTTAGATAAATATTTTTTTTCATTTCCTCGCCCGTATAAGAAGACCAAGTACAGCCTGTTTTGGTGGATTAAATGCAGCGTTCAGTTCCGCCACTCAATGCGCCATGTCTTGAAATTGAGTGCAAAACGAGAAGCGGAAAACGGATGAGTGGTCTTAGCACCAGGTATCCTCTACTAACCTAACTTTGTTTGTACCTAACTTGTTACATACATTGTTAGTGTGAAAGATTATTTTTAATATTTTATCACCTTTTTAATAATTTTGAATGCAGCGTTTGAAATGTTAAATGCATTTTACTAATACATAGGCGAGACATTTCTCTCTCCCTCTCTCTCTCTCTCTCTCTCTCTCTATATATATATATATATATATATATATATATATAGAGAGAGAGAGTGAGAGAGAGAGAGAAATGTCTCGCCTATGTATTAGTAATATGCATTTAACATTATACAGACACATAATAATTTGAATAGAGTCATTTTGTCAAACAGGATATCGTCCACAAGCATTCTGTCACGAAAACAAAAACATTTAAATCACATTAAAATCTCACACCAACCGGAAACCGAATCCATTTTACTTATATATATTTAAAAATAAAGTAATTCAAGTATGTAAATTACCATTATTTAAATAATTTAATTTAAACAATGCCTTGAATATATGCATAATTTTACCTACTTATATACATACTAAACTTTTTCCCGCACAGCTAGGTAGAGAGAGATTACTTAGTGCTAACACACTCCGTCCTTTTGTTCTGGTTCATTTTAGGAAAAATTGAGTGATTAATTTTTTAAAATTATTATTATTGTGGTTGTCGTAGCGCAGTGGCACAAGCGTGTGACTGTAAATACGATTTTTTCGGGTTCGATTGCCACTTGGGAGAATTAAATATAGAATATTTCCATTTCTTCGAACTGGTAACAAGGTAAAGCGTGACGTTGAGTTCTGCCACTCGTCACGGTTTGCCACGAGTGGCGGAATATTGGAAATGGAGTGTCTAAACACTAGGCTCCCTCCGCCTTTTATGCTCTGTTCGGGATACAGTTTGAAGCCGAAAAAAATTCATTACCCCACTTAATTTAATAAAGCTTAAAACTGAAACAAATTGATATTTAATTTATACTGTATATATCTATTGTATTACATCGTGAACACTCGTATCTTATATCAATATCTTTTATATATTTTCCTTCAGCTTTACAAAAGGTAAACTGAAAGGATCCCGTTCATTTAGCATTCATTGGTTTAGGCCAGAGATTTTCTTTTGTTACTTTACTTTACTTCACTCTAGTTAGTTTAAGCTAAACTATATTTGAACTATGAAATAAAATTATAGGGATACTATCAAATATCAGTTTCACGCTGTATCCCGCACACAGCAGGAAGGATGAGGGAACCTAGTGTTAATACACTCCGTTCCGTTATCGATATTATCCCGTTATACAGTTAATATAAACGATTACGATATTTACATGATGTATTGTTTGGAAATAAGGTAAATTTTGAATGTTGATAGAGGCCGTCGTAGCGCAGTGGAGAAATGACTGTCTGTAATTGTGGATTTTTGTAGCTTCACGCTGTATGATGTAAATAGCACAGTTGCAGAAATCCTGGGAACGTAGTGATAAGACACTCTATTCCAGTGAACATTTAATTAAATCGAATGGGAATCAAACCCACAACCGTCGCGTTAACAATTGCACCGCTTGTGTTCCGCATGCAGTATCTCTAAATCGAGTGGATGATTAGGAAACGGAGTGTAGTGACACTAAGTTATATCAGCCTATCATGCTAAGCGGGTGAGAGGCTGACATAAAAATACAAACAAATATATTTAATCAATTTAAATATTATATTGTTAAATTTATTTTTAGAAGACATCCCTATTATTTTGTATATTCTTGTCTTGTAGCATAAATACTTTTTTTGTAAACATAAATAAATATATTGTACAGGATAAATAAAAATCTGTGTCAATAATAAAATTATTGAAAACATTGTTGTATTGTTTTATTATGATTATGTCCTGTTATTTGTATACGAAAACGAGATATATTTAAAAAAAAAATAATAATATCTAATTATTAATATAAAAAAACCTCTATATTTTTAAAAAACATTACGCTTAAATATTATAATTTTATACTTAAAAATAAAATATAATTTTTACGAGGCTGTCGTGGTGTAGCGATACTACATACTGTTGTGGGTTAGATTACCACTCAAGGGGAGTGAGATATTTCCATTTCCTCCTTTTTATAACAGCATGATACAGCCTTCTTAAACTAAAGACGCAATATCTCAAAAAAAATAGTAGTGCATAGGGAACGGAGTGTCTTAACACTAGGCACTATGTTTCCTTTGCCTATCAAGCTAAATACCATATACATCATGAAACTGAAAAAAAAAGATTATTTTGACATTCACCTTTCCCGCAATGTGGATCAATAGATGCTATTACCCTAAAATAAAATATAATTTAAAAGCGTACTCTAGCTGAACGAGAATATGGCTCGCCGATATTTGATTGAGGGCTAGAGTATGATTTATTTAATGGGTTCCTTACGTTTAATTGAGGCCGTCGTGGCACAGTGTGACGTCATCTGACTGTAGACGCAATGGTATTGGGCTTAATCCTAATTTTGGGGGATTATATTATTATCTAAGGTTCGACCCATTCACAGCATCATCCGTTTGAACTACAAAATTATTTAAAAAATACTTTCTAGAAGCCAAGCAAAATCATTTATTTCAAGTCAAGGGAAGATTGCCAAAATACAATTGAGAAAATTGCATTTAAATCAAAACATAAATCAAGCCGTTTCTGAGATTATCGTGCTCAAGCGCGCGGACAGACAGACAAACAGTCTACAATTACAATTTACAATTACAATTTATTATATGTTTAGCTTATTACATATCCCTGTTCTAGTAGACAAGTAGAGTTTTACTACTCAAACGGCAAAGCTTGAAAAATTTGGAGAATGGAAAACGAAAAAATATGGGGAACAAATTTCTATTAAAAGCGTGAAACTGCTTTTATTATATTTCTATTATCTTTACTCCCACGTTTTAAGACTAAACACAATTGAATTCGGTTGAGTTCCGCCACAAATGAATTCAAATTTAGATGGAAATGAAGACAGGAGTGTCATCAGATTCTTCGGTGACATTGAGTTCATAAATCACCATTAATTAACGAAAGAAATGAGGATAAAGAATGAGTTACTCGTATCACTCCATGCACGAGGCGTGAGGTCGTCGTCGCACATGGGCACAGGAGTGTGACTGAAATACAATGGTTGTGGGTTCGATCCCCACTCGAGAGAATGAGTAATTATTTATTAATATTTTCTTCGCTCTGGCATCAAGACAAAAGCGCGGCGTTGAGTTTCACTACTCAACATGCAATGACTCGAAAAATTAGGTGAAAATGGAAAACGGAATGTCTTGACTCCGTTCTCTGAGCCTGCTATGTGCGGGATAAAACTTAAGCTGATTTATTTTATTTACTAGTTCCAACATGCCTTGCATGATTTAAAATATATGTAAAGATGGATAACTGAAACATCAACTAAATTATTGTATCAAATCATGTAAACAATATGTGTTTATAAGAAACAGAAAAAAAATACATACTATAATATAAAATGACCGTAAAATCCTTTTGATGTACCGATCGAGAATCTATCAATAATGTTTTATTCTTGTACGTCACAATTATATTAAAATATTGTTATGTAAACAATATACGATGGTTGGAATAAAAATAGTCAATGAGAACAAAAGAAACATATTTTTAAAGTTATTCTATTCAGAAAAGAAAAACACAACATATTTTAGTTTTTGTCGGTAGTTAAAAAATTATCTGTCTAGAAAGTTAATCAATTGGTGCTTTTACGAAATTAGGAGGAAGTTTGTTAAAAAGACGAAGTTTATAAAGTGTGGTGAGTACAAGGTTTTCGTTTGAAATTTGTTAATAAATACCGAAGCCTTATTTACAAAAGATTTTGATAAAATGTCTTTTAAAAAGGCACAATGTATTTTTAAAAGGCGTTAAATTAAGAAAGAGGTGAAAGAGTCTTTAACAGTAGATTTAAGAAAAACATTAAAAGTAGAAAAAGAAGTAAGTACTCATGATCATGGCATGATTGTGCGCATCGTTTTCTAGGGCGAGGAACGAGGAGCTATGCCTGACACTTGCGACCCCAATGTGGTTTCAGGGCCCCCTTTAAATGCAAATAATGCTTAACTCCACTGCCCTCTCTCTAACGACACCAAACTACAAATGATTTTTCTGGTGCCGCCTTCGAAGTACGTTCTAAAAATGTGTTGATGATAGTCCTATATGAATTGAGAAAAAAACCTTTTAGCATAGCGCAAAGAGATCCCGCTATTCCGCTCTTAATTAATTAAGGAAATATTAGTAAAATATATTTTTTAAAAGAAAAAATAGACTCAGATAGTCTATTTCTCGAGAAAACCATCAATTTTAATACGTTAAACGTTTAAATATAGACCACAAACACACCTCCCTCCCCACATTACTAAGTTACCTCGAGGCCTTTGTGAGTCAAGTGTTATACTCAATTCTTAGTTATTTCTATTAAATATCAGATTAAACGATAGTTAACAATATATGATATAAACAATATAAAAGATTACCACATTATGGTATAGAAGTAAAAACTGTAAGTCCCATGAGTGAGTGAAAACATTTGTTTTGACCCATCGCGCTACCCCCATAACTCTTGGGCCCTGAAACTGTTAGATAACGTAATCGTATGCAAGGGTCAAAGTAAATTTATCTTAAGCTAAACCATGTTAGAAATGAGAATTACCAAAATGTAATTTTTTTTTTTCAGATTCACGCTCTATATCGCAAATAGCAGGTTAGAGTAGAATCGATTAACCGGACTAATTGTTGTCGTTAGTTGTCCGAAAAATTGAATATTCGGATAGTCGTAAGTATGAAAATAGCTGGTTTTGTGCATGTATATAAAACTACGTACGCATTTACGTATATATAAATGTTCTTGGGTTTCACTGTAGTAATTTAAATAATTATCGCGGTTGATATTTTAGATAATCGCGAATTCGTATGACTAGGGTCCGGATAATCGAGTTTCTACTGTATATTAGAGCGGGAAATGAAAACAATTCATAATTAATAACTTCATTTGAACCCGTGCCTCTTGGAAACCTTGGAACAATTCCAAGATTCAGATTGTTCAGATTGTTATACGTTTTCTAAATAAATGAAAATGTCACTAAATATTTTTTTACCGATCTCCAGTCGAGTGAATGATTGTTTTTAAATAATATTCATTTTGACATTCTTTAAGAAAAATCACGGAGTTAAATTCCACCACTCATTACAGTGTCTCGGAAATTGCTATACCATAAAAAGGGTAAAACTGCTTTTTTTTTTAATAATTATTCCCTCGAACGGTAATTGAACCTTTTACCAATCTACAATCACAAACAATTACAAATGCCAACTACTTTGCTACAATGACATTACCTTTTTAATTAAATAGCTTTAATTTAAGTTTTAAATAAATTAAAACATTTTCTTTATAATAAACAAGATTATAAATAGCATAGCTCGTCTGTTTGTCTTCTTAACTTGTTAAAGCAAATATCAAAGCGAGTTTTAGTTCGTTAAGCTTAACCTAAGAAAATATGAATATGAAATGCATATAATTTGGAATTTACTTTGAGAAAAGTTGTATTAATGGTAGTATAATATTTAATGATAATTAAACTTCGTTGATGCCGGTAGGCGCAACAGATAATGATAACGTACTCACGACAGATTGTAGGTTCGATTTCCACTCAACGGTAACGAGGAAAAACGCGGCGTAGGGTTTCGCCATTCAGCTCCAGGACTCGGAGAAAACTGGAGAACGCACGACTGGGCTCAATCGATTAATAAGAGAAAATAACTATTATATCTTGCATTACCCCAAATTAGAGTTATAGGTCAGAATCTTGGATTTGAACTTCACTAAATAGACAGATTTCAAATATATCAGAACAGTGTTAATATACGAAATTTTGTATGTACGTTATATTTCTTTGTTTCACGATTGAACTACGAAACACTCCCTACCTACTCCGTTATACAAGCGCCATCCAATTTTTAACATTGTTACCAAAAGTAGGTAATAATAACATTTCAGTTCCCCCGTAGGACGGTATACTTAATCCTATAACATACTTTCCAAAAGAATTCCTCAAAAGACAAAAGAACTATCTATTACTTGTATATATTTTTTATTCGACTATATATAGAGACATTTCATTAGCAAAAGGAAAAAAATTCTTCAGAAACAAAGAAGTAAAAGCGTAATCTAAAGTTCCGTGACTGTTCAGAGTTCACAAATTGATTTATTAGTTCATGCTTAATACCTTCCGTTTTTGTATTCTACTGATTAAATATGTATGTAGGTTTTTTTTGTTGTTTATATGTCTACTACTCTATATTTGCGACTTGGCTGTATATTCACGCTGTATCCCGCATATAGTAGACAGAGGGAACCCAGTGTTAAGGCACTCGGTTCACCACTTTCCGCTGAATATTTCGAGACATTGCATGTTGAGTGGCGATACTCAACGCCGGGATTTCGCTTTAGTACCAGAGCGAAAATGGAAATATTAATAAATAATAACTCATTCCCCACAGTGGGAATCGAACCCACAACCGTCGCGCTACAGTTGTGCCCCTGCACCATGACGGATTCAGTGGGTTATAATAAAATGATTGTCGTGATTATACAGCTGACCTCAATTCCTTCTACGAGCTGAATTATATAATATACAAATATTTTTTTAATTCGAGCCAGTTCCTTCTTAGCAAGTTTAACCAAACAAACTCCCCAGTTTTATAATATTTAGTTATAGTTTGTTTTGAGATATATTTTTATTTCTTAACGCTCGTGACACTTAAGGCAAAAAGCGGCGTTGAGTTCCATCACTCAACACGTAATGACTCCAGAATTCTGCGGGAAATGAGGAAAAGACTTGTTTTAATGAGAACATAGTGTCTTAATACTAGGTTCTCTCTGCCTACATGAAGCTAAAAAATCTACCTATGAATACCCTTCCACTTGTGGCATACCGCGTGAAACTGAAAAAAAATGTTAGGATTTAAGAGAATTAATTAACACGATTGAAGTCGCTGGTAAAAATTTGTATTTTAATTTACACAAAAGTATTACAGCAAGAATTTCTCAGGACATAAGTTATCATAATGAAAATGGAAACACTATGTAATATGCAATATAACGAGCGCAGTGGGAATAAATAAGACTAGATAGCATCTCCTGGTGCGCCGCCAGCCACACCTGCCTCTAGGCTCTAGGGTAACCAGGTGTTGTGGTCAGGTTAACTGAGACTAGGGCACAGGTTCTGCGATTGGCGTAAATTATTTTTATTTCAGAAGTAATGAGGATGTAAATGTGATGGTGTAGCATCTTTTCTAAACTAAAGGAAAAATAATGAAGACATTATTTAATATTTTGGCTGATAGAACCCAAAATCATAGAATGCTTAACGAAATTAAAAAAAAACTATTCAAGAAATTGACTAATCATAAAGGAAGACCGTTAAAAATGAAGTCGGTAGAGTCAAACTAAGGTTACTAAAGATAAAACCGTTGGCAAAAGAAGAAGATTAATATTAAAACATAAATCTAAAGATAAACTCTATACTTTATTACCCTCACTGGAAATCGAATCGACTACACGGATGCTGCTAATGTTATCCGTAATATCCATTTAATGCAGCCTCCCTAGCTCCTTCGCTAATAAAAGCACGATATTTTTTTATAAAAATACTGTAATAACATGCGTACAACTGTTTTAACACTGGGTTTTCCATTTTACCGTATATAAGGGTGAAATGGAAAACCCAACCCAACCCTTTGTCTCCAAAGCGGAAGCTGTGAAAAAAATAATAGTAAAAAATCCAACCTTTACTTAATAAGTAGTGTCTTTATCTATAAAAGATAGGATATTTCCATCTTCCACGAAGAAATAATTAAATTCACATACATACATAATAAACGTTAAACTATGAAAAGCACAGGATGTTTAATCTTATAGGGTTATTCCAAAAATTATCTTAACAAGGGTTCTATTTCCGGTGTGCGTCCCTTCTTACGTACCCTCTTTTGCAAATGGGGGTAACTCTGATCTAACACGAACATTTCCAATAGTTAATTGGTAAGGGCGTATTTTAGCCTCGGATTTTTTTTATTCTCTTACTTACAAATTAATGTAAACGAGACCGCTGTGGATTCAATCCCCACTTGGGTAAATTATTATCACTTCGCCACATAGCAGGCAATACTTTGATAATTAAGCGGTATGTGGATAACGGAGTATCGTAACACTAGGTTTCTCCTGTACACCCTGGTATATGACTGAGAAGGTAAGAAATTGAAGAAAAATGCTTTGTTTCTTTCTAATATCAAAACACTCTGTTCTCCTCTTTCCATCCTTATTCTAGACACTGTAAGATGACTGGCGGTGCTCAACGCTGCACTCAGTCATTAGTAAGAAAATTGAATAATGAGTTAATATAATTTCTAACTACACATATCACAAATAGCCCACTTAAACCCCATTGTTAATTAGAAAGGGATTACCAATCGAAGGTATAAACTCCTCATACAGACAAACTTTGTCGATTTAAACACGTCATAACATCTGTTAGCGGTTTCGCTTCGACGTTTTAACATCTGCTCTTTATTTTGTGAATGGAACTGTATTTAGTAATATGAGATCGAGGTTTTTGGTGATATAGCTTATGACGGAGGTTACAGGTACATAATTAAATTTGGAATCTTTAAAAGAAATTGCAAACTTATAAAATAAAAAAACACAAATATAAGGTTACATACAAAATGAGACCAGTAAAAATGACGAAGGGGCATAAAGTGTGACTGAAAAACCGACTGGTTGTGGGTTCAATCCCCACTAGAGGAAGTGAGATGTTTATTTACGTTTATATTTCTATTTCTTTGCTCTGGTGTCGAGGTAAAGCGCGGCGTTGAGTTTTGCCACTCAACAGGCAGTGCATCTAGAATTGGGCAAAAAGTGGGGAACGGAGTGTCTTAACACTAGGTTCCCTCTGCCTACCCTGCTGTGTGCGGGATACAGCGTGATGCTGATTTGATTAAATTTTTTACATGCAGAATTTTTATTATTATTTTTATATGTATGTGAAGCTAAAAAAGCATCAAAATTCATATTTTGAATAGCCCAGCTTCATAGAGTCTGACTGTAAGTGCGACTACTGTGACAGGGTATGCTAAGGGGTAAGGGGGAACCTAGTGTTAAGACACTCCGTTCCCATTAAGTGCGCTCCACTGAAGTCTGGAAGCATTGAGTGTTCAGTGACAGAACGCCGCGCTTTTCGTCGTTACCAGAGTGAAAATTAATATTTTAATTATTTCATTTCTCCGAGTGCGTATCGAACCCACAACCTGTCATGCTTACAGTCGCACATCTGTGTCTGCGTTGTTTGACCTCAATAATAATAATACTAACAAAATATTTAAAAGAGTCCAATAAGATAGTTAAGAAGACTCCCAGGAACGTAACATATGCAAGCAGAACGTTCGTGCGGTTATTTATCGCGAGTTCAACTAAAAAGATGTTTTCCTTTACAAAACGATAAATTTCAACCTTCTGTAGTTAGTTACGTTTTAAAAATATGTAGAGCGTGAACGTTTGTATTGCACTATAGTCTTACTGCGGTTATGTCTGTCTGTTTATATTTATATACACATAATTGTGCTTCACGCTGTATAGCGGGGAGACAGAGGGAACACGGGAACCTAATGTTAAGACACTGCGTTCGCATTAAGATACTCATAGTCCCCACTTTCCGCAGAATTTTTGAAGTATTGCGTGTTGAATGGCGGAACTCAACGCTGCTCTTTTACTCTGTTACCAGAGATATTTAATATTTTCATTTCCATTGAAAATATTAAATATGTCATTCCCCGGGGTGGGAATTGAACCCACAACCGTTGCATTTACTATCGCACTGCATATTGTACTTCTAAATCTATAACCATTATGTAATACAGGCCAATTGGAGATAAAATAGAGCTATTATAAGGAGTACTATTATCGCAATTAAGATCAAAGCTAATTTGAATGGAATAGAAAATCTTGAGTTACTAAGTGAAGCGATGGGCGAATAAATTATCCTCACCTCTCTACAGCCAGACGAAGCGCGGCGTTAAGTTCCGCCACTGTAAACATAGTGTGTGAATATATAATTATTGGATATGTGGTATAATATAAATTTATCTTTCTGCCTTTAATACCTATCTAATAATAAAAAATATTCTGGGTACAAATAAGTTTACATAAGTATATATTTTTACAAAAATAAGCTTCATCTAAATACAACCCATAATTTTCCCTCCCCGATATATTTCGATGATTTTCTAAGAAAAATCTCAGACTACAATATATTAAATAAGTAATCGTAACTAAAGTTCTATTCACATTTAGTAGATCACTTGAATAACTTCAAACGCGGTCGGTCGAGACGGTCGACGTCTCAGTAATTGTACTTTTTCAACAAGATTTGCATTGAAATTATACTAATTTTATACCTGAGTTATATATGTGTGTGTGTATGTATGTACACATGAAGCCGTCGTGGCCCAGGGGCACAAGGTTATGACTAAAACGCGACGGTTGTAGGTTCGATCCCTACTCGAGAAAATTCATTATTATTTCTTAATATTTTCCTTTCTTTTCTCTGACACTAAGGCAAAAGCCCGACATTGAGCTCAGCCGCTCAATAAGCAATGCCTGGAAAAATTCGATGGAAAGTGGAGAATGGAGTGAACAAGCCTGCTGTGTGTGTGCAAGAAATGGAATTGTAAATAAACAATCAATTATTCCTCTGACTGGGGATCGAACCCACAACTGTTGCGTTACAGTCACAATCTTATGCCTTTGCACCTTTAATGAACGTTCTTTTAAATGCAAAGCTCAGCTTACATCGAACTATCTAGTAAATTTACGTACTTTTAACAATTTTAAACTCTTATTCTACTACATTTAGAAAAGAAAAATCGTTTTTCTTAAAACGAATAAATATTTGAACGTAGCGGGATTTGAACCCGCGCTGGTCTTGGGAACCGTCCAAGCGCTTTGACCGCTAAGCCATACGTCCTCTCAAGCTACGTCGAAATGCTTATACGCTTCTCAAAACTTATTTAAATTGTTAACATCTCTACAGGGAGATTATAAATTATTTTTATTTCCACGCTTTGGTAGGCACAGTGCAGTGTGACTGTAACACGATGATTGTGGGTTTGATTCTCGGTCGAGGGAATTGAGTTATTAGTTAATTGTATTTTTATTTCTTCGCTCGGTTACTAAGGGAAAAGCACGGCGTTGAGTTACATTGTTCGACACGCAATGAGTCGAAAATATATATAAGTAAAAGTAAATATATAACTTGAGGAGTGTTATAAAAAACTGTCTTTGTTTTACCCATTATTCTCATGTATGGGCTCAAAACGTTATTTTGAGCCCGACCACCTATCGTGTGGTGCGTTTTAAATGAATTTACTTTCGTATGTCAACGTCGCGTTGTCGCGTCGGTTTGAAACATTTTCAAAGCTTTGATGTATTACATTTAACTGAGCACGCTGCACTGACATTTCGGACATGATGCAATTATTGGTTTCAACAGCTTTCCATGTTGGTGCTGTGGCTTAGTAATTCGTGTTTTTGACTAAACTATGGGGTCGGGATTCAATTCGCGGTAGAGACTAAAAATATAAAATTTAATGATGAGTCACAATCACATGAGTCCGATGTCCACTATAGAGAATGATTATGTTATTTAATTTATCCCGCCCTGGTAGATATAATAAATATATAAATAATTTCTCTACACTCTGAAAAATAAATAAAATCAAATCAGCTTCACGCTGTAGGCACGCACACAGCAGGGTAGACAGAGGGAACCTAGTGTTAAAACATTCCGTTCTCCACTTTCTGCCGAATTCTGGAAGCATTGCGTGTTGAGTGGCAGAGCTCAACGCCGCGCTTTTGCTTCGACATCAGAGCGAAGGTATGAAAATATAAACGTAAATAAATATTTCACTTCCTCGAGTGGGTATAGAACCTACAACGCGTTACATTCACACCCTTGTGCCGCTGCGTCACGATGGCCTCAAAAACTATCACTCCGTAAGAAAGTATATACGGTATGAAAATATAAACGTAAATAAATATTTCACTTCCTCGAGTGGGTATCGAACCTACAACGCGTTACATTCACACCCTTGTGCCGCTGCGTCACGATGGCCTCAAAAACTATCACTCCGTAAGAAAGTATATACTCGTATATGCTTTTTCCACGCAGTTAAAGTAGTAAGAGTCTAGTACTAAGACATATATATACCCAATTTCTCACGTTATTATGGAGACATTGCGAAACTCAACGTCGCGCCTTGTCTGCCAGAGCGACGTGATACCAGGATATTATCATTCCTCCGAGTGAGGATTAAACTCACGACTGTCGGGTTAACTGTCAGATATTCGCCAACTTTAGCTACATGTCAAAGATATTAGAAGTTAAATTACTAATATATAACTTTTACATGAAGTATAAGAGGATTAACGTTCGTTGCACTAATCCTTTTAATAAAAAGCTTAGTCAATTACTTGATTAAATATATCAAATTAAGCGTAATACATTTCTGTAAATGGCAATCTTGTAAAAGAGGGTAGGTATAGATAAAAAGACTATGAAAGCATTGGAATAGAATTTCTTTCTGAATAATTTACAAACATATTTTTTATCTTGTTTTTTTTTTAAAAAACACTAACCGCTTCCGATTTCTAATAATAAAATTATTTTAGATATGTGTTTGTCACTATATTCCTCCTAAACGGCTGCACAGACTTAGATTAGTTTCTGTATTAATATTTCAACGAGCTCCTGGATGTTTGAAAATACAATTGAACCACGTGTACCACACGAGGACTATTTTTGTTTGAGCCTCACACTTCATTCCGCTTACAGCGGAGTAGGCAGAGTTCCCTCTTCCATATTAGGTTCCCAGAGGAACCTGAGGGACACTCTGTTCCCATTAGGAAACTTTCATCCTCACTTTTCATCGAATTTTGGAGGCTAAGATCTGTTAAGTGGGAAAATTCAAAACCACGCTTTTCCTCGTTCCCAGAACAAGGAAACGAGAACATGAATAATTCATCATTTGGAATGGGAATTGAACCCATAACTTGTCACAGGCAAGGACTGGCTTCTGCATAAATATTTATTCTCTAAACAACAATTTTCTAATTTTGAATTCAGTACCATCGGATATGCTCAAACACTCAACCACACAAAATGAAGAAGAAACTAGCAAAATTTATTAGAAAACACAAAAAAGCACATGGCGCTGAAACATTTAAGTTATATTATATTCGAAATGAGACTTGTCGTTTTAAATAACAATCAAGGTGCCCGCGGGAGTTCGCCAGACATAAATTGTGAGCGTGAAAATTACCTTTACACAACCCCCGTCCCTCGGGCTTTGGGCAATTTCTGAGTAATGGCTCGGAAAATATTTGAATGAATGCGTGTAAAGTTGTCTTTTATAAACTACACTGACTAAAAGGTAAAGTGAATCTTTGTGCGGTTTCTGTCATTTGTTATTTCAATTGTTTTCTAGTATAAAATTATTTGAACTAGTTTTTTGCTTATAACGTCTTATGAATCGACGAAAAAATATGACTTACTGTCACGTTCCGTCGGAACAGAGCGTGCGAGCGAGAGCGCGGAATAAAAGATAGAGAGGCACGATCGGCCTAAGCGATCGGCTTGTTACATATCTGTCCATTCATTGTCATTTGTAATAATTAAGTATAGTTTTTATTACTTGTAATTTTCTGTATAATTTAAGTAAAAGAGTACCTGAATTGCCGAGTATAAATGAATGTTAATTTATCAATTAACTCCTTTGTGTTACAAAATTAAGTTTTTGGTAATATTTTTGATGTATTTAAAATTAATAGAATTCTTTATTGATAAGTAATTAAAATAGAGATGCTAACATTCATAATAAGTTGAAATAAGCGTAAAAGAATTTCGACGTAGCTTGATGAGAACGTGTGGCTTCAAATCACGCTATTGTCAAATTCTTATGTTTTCTAAAATGTATCAATATTTTTCCACTTCGTACCATCACGAACTGAGATAAGCGCAGTCAACTAAACAAATTCTTCAGCTTAATTGTATTAGTAAGAAAAAATATGACTAGTCTGATAGACAAATTTTCATAATATATAACGTGAAACATTCATGATGTTCTATATAAATAAGCTTTTCCACATTTTTCTAATATTGTCGCTTTCTTAACGTGACAATGGTGAACTCAGTGGCACGCTCGAAAGGCCATAACGTAAAGAGTTGAAACTTAAATTAAAGAATTGAAACGAAACTCTTACCCTCTTAGACGCAATTCTGTACTAAAATTTTCACCCCAAATTATTAACCTTGATTCAAAATCGAATTTTGGACTTCCATAAAACAACGCCTCTATAAAATATTTGCAATTACGAATTTCTCATTTTAACACACATATAGCACAAGTTGGCACGTGTATGAACATAATGAATAGCATTACAGCTGGCTCCCCACGGCGCGATCATTTACAATAACCGTATGTAGTCGTAGTTTGCAGCATAGCCTTATTTTTGAGAGATTTATATTTTATATGCTTACGCTAACTACTGGTGAACGGAAGTAAATATTTTTAAATAAGCCAAAAAAAATTAAGCAATTTTCACTAGGTGAGGAAAAATTAATTATGTTTTTTGTAGCTTCATGCTGTATCATGTCAGGGTAGGAAGAGGAAACCTGGTCTCAAATTAAGCGGAAGCCCATTTTCCACTGAGGTATTGCGTGTTGAGTGAACTTAATTTCCTCGATTAGGAATCGAACCCACATCCTGTTGCGCTTACTGTTGTGAACCTGCGGCACCACTGGCCTTAAAACACGCTTTATATAAAGGTTTAAATTGTTTGAATTTTCAATGATACTCACTACTCTTATATTATAATTAAGAGAGCTATTGATAAGAGAGCTATTTTTATTAATCCTTTTAATCACCTCTTTAGTTTACTAAAGAGGTGATTAAAAGGTGAGATCAATAAAAAAATCTAATTTAATAAAATTAATGTTTTATTTTTGTTTTTACGAATATCTCGTTAGATGTAGAATGTAGAAATATATACATAGAGAAATATATATTAGATGGTACATGATGGATCACGAAATCAGTGAAATGTATTTGGAAAAATTAAATACTTCTAATATTTTTCCGAGTCCATCTTCGTGGTGCCCGCTGGTTGTGGGTTCGATACCTACTCGGGGGAATTTGTTATTGAAATGAAAATACTAAAAGTATTTTAATTTCTTCGTTCTGGTACTAAGGCAAAACGGCAAGGTAAACGCGGCGTTAAGTTTCGCCACTCAACACGCAATGTAGATATAGCAGAATAGGAAAGAATAGGTGAGACACTCCCTTCCCTATTTTCTGCCAAATTTTGGAAGCATTGCTTGTTAAATGATTAAGCGTGAAGCTGAAAAAAAATGTTCATGGGAAACTTATCTACGGTGGCGGTAACCTTTTAAAATGGAGAAAATTTTACAGGCATTCCTTATAAATTTTTGATTTTAGACCGTCACATATAATTTATCGGCATTTACATACATGTTGTAGAGACATTTATAGCACGATACTAATGTACGGTGATATGTCATAAATCCTGTATTTGGTTTAAGCTCTGGACATCCATCATTATGAGAATTGATTTTCAATTCTCCAAGGCTTCCTGTCACTATATATCTTCAATTCATGCTGGCAATCATGTTTTTTAAATGCTATTGAATGACTTTGGTCTTAACTTTCCACTTTCTTGATCTAGCAAGTAGAGAGGCGGAGTAAGACGCCGTGTTTTCCGTAATTAAGCCAAATAGAAAAAATTCTTTGCAATTTCCATTAAGATTAAAAATATCGCGCTTTGTTTTGATATGTCCTAATAATTTTGCGGTTGTGCAAATACTTTTGTAATCTATATAAATACAGATTATCTATCCTCAGGGACATATTAGTATTGTATTATGTGCATTCGTATTGTGAAACTAAAAAGAATTTAAAGACTCCGTCCACCGGTGTCCGTTCAAATTTAAGACATTGTATGTTGAGAGGTGCAACTCAACGCCGGCCAATGGTAACAGAGGTAAAACTGTCCAACATGACTCTTATATCTAAAAATGAGTAAAAATAATATATCACAAAATAGTAATAGTAGTTGTGTGTGTGTGTGTGTGTTCCCATTTATTCCATTAATTATTTTGGATTCGATTTCGATATTGGATTATTAGATTCAATTTGGGTATTTTTTGTAATATGCAATCATTACAGTTATTTAACAAAGAATATTATAAATCCTTAACTAAATCAATAATTTAATATATAAGACTGTTTCTAAACGAGTAAATTAAAATAGTCCTTGTTGACTTTTCTTGGCTGTCAATCAATTCTGTTTATTTAATTAATAATAATGTAGCCCAAGCGGGCGAAGTCGCTGGCGGGACGCTAGTACAAATAAAATATAAAAAAACAAAAAAAAAGAAGAATCTTCTAAAAAGTTATTGAGTTTCCTTAAAAGATTTTAACTTTAGAGAGCTGAATGAACGATTTCCTTTGGATCGGATATCTAAGTTTAATTAAGATTTGGCCTGGAGTCTAAGGGAAAGTGCTTCAGCTTTATGAAAACTTTTTACCTATAAAGACTCAAGCAATTTCACAAATCTCTTGTATTCGTATTATTTTCGGAATGTAATAAAATTTAGTTAACTTTAACTGTTTTGTAATTTGAAGTTGAAGTGGCTCTGTATCTGTTTTGTGATAACTGTAAGTTTAGTTTGAAATTTATAATTTTTAAGGATAAGGACGAACTTAATGTTTCAAGGCAATGTTAGGAGGCGGAACTTAACACCGCATTTTATCTTGTTAGCAGAGTAAGTGCCACGCCATGACGTTTAGGATCTACTTAATAATTTGAATCTTAGAATATATATAATCAGTAGTACTAACAATATAGAGACGGTCAAGGACTCAGGAGTCATACAATCTGAAAAATTATCTGCGTTTATACTACATACCAACCAGTAAGTATCAGGGAATTTTATGGAGGCCGTCGTGGCGCAGCGGGACAAGAGTGTGATTGTAATGCGACGTTTGTTGGTTCGATTCCCACTCGAGGAAGTGAAATATTTACTAACGTTTATATTTCCATTTCTTCGCTCTGGTTTCGAGGCAAAGCGCGGCGTTGAGTTCTGCCATTCACCACGTATTGCCTCCAGAATTTGGCAGAAAGTGGAGAACGGAGTATCTTAACACTAGGTTCCTTCTGCCTACGGGATACAGAGTGAAGCTGATTTGATTTAATTTTAATATTAGATTTTATGGTACTATTAAGAACATAAGGTGAGGAAGACGAGGAGATGGAACTATTTGTTCGTTAGACGCTTGTTATTTATTAGGGTCTAGCAGGGGCTTAAAGTCATGCTTAATATCTGACAATGGATCTGACAAAAAAAATACTTTATAATTTCACGAAAATTAGATACTATTTTATGCATATTGTTTATCTTATAACTGTCAAAGTAACCTCCATCTAAATTTTATAAACCCTAGTAGTACTCACTGGTGTTGGGTGTACGCGCAGACAAACTTTCAGGTTTTATAACATAACGAAGATTTAGCTGAGTTCGGCTCTTAGGCCACTTTTGTTTTGAATCTAATACATTTTCACCTTTACATCGTGTATGGGGAAACAAACAGCCTATCTTACGTTTCGACAATGCTTTATTAAGCATTCTGACATACCTGACATAGGAAAAATGAAGCGTTCACATGGAAATGTGCGGGAATAATTTAGACATATTCGCACTACGCGTGTCAGTGTCTATATTTATTCATCATTTGCTTTTACGCACTTGGCTAATGTATTCGGTACTTGGTATTCCAAGATGGTAATGGATTGAAGTCTGTTTGTGTAGTAATATTGTTAAATTGAAGAATTTTTTTGGTTGAATGCGCTTATCTCTCTACTACTTCAAATTGGGAAAAAAATGTTTTTGATAATCGAGAATTGCTATATATGACTGAGGACAGCGTGGTACAGGGCTGCAAGCATGCGGCTGAAAGCACGAGGGTTGTCTATTTTATTCCTACTCGGTGAAATTAAATTTTTTAATATTTATATTGCCTTTAGGAATCAAAGCGCGGCGCTGAGTCCCGCCATTCAACACGCAATGCCTTAGGAATTCGGCGAAAATTGGAGAACAAAAGTTTTAATGGAAACGATGTGATAATACTAGGTTCTCATGGTCCCTCTGTCTACTGCTAAGTACAAAATACAGAATGAAGCCTAGAATTAAATATACCACGTTAATTTCTTCGTACATCGAAGACCTTCGTACCCACTGCGCCTGCCGTCAGACTTAGGAATCACTTAGAATGTACCAAACACAAGTCGTGGTTATTTTCAATTGACTACGACAACAAATCCATAGTCAATAAATAGATTATAATAAAAGTTACTTTTAGGGTTGAATTCCTTAAACTTAAACGAACGAACGATTTTTCACTTATAACTTATTCAAAAGTAAAATGTTTCGAGAAATGCTTCAGAAACTGTCCGACCTCCTTCAAAATATCTACATTATGAATAACTAAAACGCTGAGATTCGTAGTAAATGTATTCTGAATATATAAATGCGTAATGTGCTTAGAACACCTTGATATTTACATCTTGGACTTAAAAGTGTACCGTAATGTAATTTTCCAGTTCCATAACTTTATTTTATTTCTATATGTTCTTTTGTAGCTTTACACTATGTCTTGTATATTGCGGGATAGGCAGAGGGAATAGTGTGTATTCCTATTAAAATATTTTCAGTTCCCACTTGCCGCCGAAATTATAACAATTATATTTTGTATGATAGAGACATTATTAGGTTATGCTAGCCATAACGTAATAATGTCTATATTATGAATCTATCTCTGACTCTACACGCGATGATTGTAGTCTCGATCTCTGAGATGTTTTGTTTTTTTTTTATTTCGTACTGGATTTCGTACTTAGCAGAATAGTAATTAAATTATACCATTGACTTTTGAAAAGAGCAATTGTTGAGTTCTTGCCTGCTCTCCTCAGCAGAACTGCCTTCCGAACCGGTGGTAGCGTTTTATTTATATGTTCACTCGGCAATTCAAAAGTGCTTATAATAGTCTATTTGAATAAAGAATATTTTGAATTTTATTTGAATAAGCAAAGGGAATCGTTCTTATTAAGATACATACGTTCCGCACTTTCCGCCGAATTGAATCGAACACACAAGCTATCACGTGTACGTCGCACGCTTGTACCCCAGCATCAGGACTGGCATCAAGCTCAACTCAGGCGAATGATTTCTAAAGGGAACGAACTATCTTGACATTAACGTAGTGTGCCCTTTGCCTATCCTCATATATAGAGAAAAGCATGCAGCTGTTTTAATTTTGCCTAAGTAGACCTAGAAAATAGCTTTTTCATAAATAGGTAACTATATGCTCTCCAAAATTAATTGTAGTGGCGCAGTGGTACAAGTGTGCGGCTGTATACACGACAGATTGTAAGTTCATTTTTCATTCGATGAAATGAAATATTTTTATTACTTTTCGGAATCGAATTTACATTTACAGTGAGACGGTGTATCAATATACCTTGATAGCCTCAAAATTATTAACAGTAAATTAAACTACAATTTGTGTTTATTCCAATAATTTCTGCTCGCTTCACTGCGGATCAGTCGGAGACATTATTTAAAAAGTTTACTCACAAACTTTACCCAAGACCGCCTCTCAAAGCCTCTCAGCGAGTTTATTACTCGAGCTAGAATAATCAACAGTTTATAATCCTATCTATACTTTAGCGATATAGCGATGTATGATTGACAGTTTTGAACAGAAATTAAGTTTTGAAGACCCAAATTAAATTTTGGTAGAACACTTTAGTTATGCTTTCAAATCAACTCAAGCAGAATTCTTTTATGTTAAGATTTTACCATGTTCTTAATATACGTAGTTAATTTTAAAATAAATGCGGCAAGCCAATGTAAAAAGTCTTTTCGATTAGAACAAGTAATTCGTAAGATTAGCGCGGTCGACCAAACAAACTCTACAGCTTTGTATGTTAAAATTCCAAATTCCAATTCATGTGAGTGCAATATTTATTATTTTCGTTTCATCGCTTTGACAAATAGACAACGTGTTGCTTTGAGTTCCACCACTCAACACGCAAGACCTCAAAAATTTGGTAGAAAGTAGGGAACGATCATTTTCATTTGCCCTAATCAGGAAAGGAAGAAATTTTCTAAAGGTTCTTTAGTTCCCTCTGCATACCCTGCTGTATGCGGGACACAGCGAGACTCTAAAAAAAGAATAAAGAAAGAAGTCCACTACTGAACAGGCAATGTTTTTATATGCGGGACAGAGAGTGAACTTTTTTCTTTAAGAGTCAAATAATATTTATATTATATATAATCATTGAAAAAAAATAATATATAAATGCACTAAATTGTGATTTAAAAAGCGGCAGAGATCTATTACAAGTATGAAAGTTATACTTTTAAACAGTTCGACGAGTCCGTGAGTATCTTGTTTCCTCGGTTAAGGATAAACTTAGTTTTTATTTAAAGAGTGCTATTGATATTGGAAATGAATAAATGGTTAAAGAATATTTACTTTGTTAATGAGTTATTTTAAATTTAACTTTACCCATTCCCAAGATGTAAATAGAGATACCGGTAGTCGGACACTTTTTCCAGCTTCTATAGTGCATATAACATGTTAGGCAGAGGAAACCTGGGACGGTAGTTTTAAGACACTCCGTTCCCATTAAGACCTTTCAGTTTTCCAATGTCTGCCGAATTTTGCACGCATTGCGAGTTAAGTGGTGGCAGTCAACACCGAGCTTACCCTCATTATGAGAGCAAGGAAATTAAAATACTAAGCATTTCAATTACGTTGAGTGAGAATCGAACCCACAATCTGCCATGTTTATAGTTGTACGTTTCAACACCTGTACCAAGCGTGCCAGGACATGTCTGGCGTCGGATCAGCTAAACATTTTTCAATTATAAATTTAGAACACTACAAGTTGGCTTTAAGTTCTGACGGAGAAATTAAACCTAAGTCCAATCCATTCAAGTGAAAATCTCGGTCTAGTTATTGACTATGTTGACGGAAGCAATGTTTATTCTTGCCTAGTTTGATTGGATGGTACTATTTCATAAGCCCTAAACATCGAAGAGAATAGGGAATACCCCTAAGACAATGTAAACTTTGATTTAAATAATTTATAATAATTAAATGATTTTTAAGGCTAGTTGTGGCGCAGGGGCACAAAGTATGACTGTAAACGCCACTTCGAGGCTTCGATCCCGACTAGAGAAAAAAAAAATATTTGTTTTAATTTATATTTCCATTTCCTCGCAGTTCTTACACTCAACGCAAAATGGCTCAAAAATTCGGCGGAAAGTGGGGAACGGAGAGTCTTAACTATAGGTTAGCTTTGCCTACCCTGTTGAGTGAAGTTGATAAAAACATTATGTGTTAATGACAAAGACAAGGTAAACGAGATCATAAAAAGAGATCAAAGCCCGGCGTTGAGTCTCCCCATCCATCACGTAATTCCTCAATTTTGCAGAAAGAGGATACCTTAACTAGAAATCGGATTACCTTAACTAGGTTCCCTCTGCCTACCCTGCTACATGAAAAAATGGAGAAGTTCTGTTGATGTATCCAGCACCTAAGTAGTGGAACTCTCATTGGTTATTAGTAAGCCACTTGAAACTATCTAATCTACTCATATAGTTTTTCCTAGATTACATTCATTAAGAGTTGAACGTGTTTTTGGATTTGTTTTATTTTCTTCTATATATTCTACCGTCATTTGTAAATTTTCCACGCTATATAATTGTTCTGTTAGTATTCTCACACAAAAGAGTGTGATACCATTCATCTGCCAGCAAATTGTGAGCGTGGTCGGACAACAAACGCTTTGTAGCGCTTTACATTGTCAAATATATGAGTGCTTAATGTCTCTTCGGTGTTTTCATTTTGCATTCGAACTTAAACACCGTGTAAGTTATTAGCTGGGTACTTTTTTATGTTGTGATTACCAATTTTGTATGTACAATAAGTCTGTTTTGAAATGGCATGTATGGCAAAATAATGAGAAATTAGTGAAATATGTAAATTATAACGAAATGATGAGCGAAAGGGAGGTTTTTATTTGATTAAAATATATGTTTTCAACTTCACTCTATATACCACATATAGCAGAAGACAGAAATGACAATTTGTGTCAAGACACTCCGCTCTACGCCTTTTGCCTGACATACCAATTTGAGTTTTGTTTTGAGCGGTGAAAGTTAACGTCGCACAAAGCAGAGAAATAAATATAATTTAAATATTTATAATAATTCCCTTGACTATAGATTGACCCCGCAACTCTGTGAGGTTTACAGTCGCTGTTGTACTACGTCATGATTGCCTGCAATGCAAGCAATATGGTATTTTTTTTCCCAGTTATTTACAAGTCTTGGTAATGGATGTTGACATTAATTGGACTCAATTTATATAATGGCTTCTACTCTGTGCAAACAATAGTGAAGAAGCAGCTTCACGCTTTTTCTCGCATGTCAGGGTAGACAGAAGGAATGTAAATGTGGCGCTGAAAAACAACACATCCTTGAAACCTTGGACGGCTTACAAAACGAGGTTCAAATCCCGTTACATTCAAAAATTTATACGTTTTCCCAAAAAAAGTAAAAAGAAACACCAGTGTAACTTATACCACACGACAGAGAGAAAGTATGCGATTCAAACTGTCATCATACGTCTGTTTACTATTAATCATGGTATAATACGTCAATTTGACGGATGACGCATCTAGAGAGGTGCCAGTAGCAAGTGTGTGAACGACCAAATGAATTACTTCGGCTAAGTGTAATAGATACTGACGTAAATGACAGATATTAGCTTTATGTTTATGTACTAATTATTTAACCCGGTTTCGTTTATGTTAGACTTAAATCCCAAGTCCACCAGACCTCCGTCATTTTAACAAAGCTGAAATTTTGCGGATTAATAGTCTAATATGTAGTTAAACTGTGTGCATACTCTCTAACTTAAGATACACCTCCAATTACGTTAGAATAGAAATGCTTGTTTTTAAATATGTTTTTAAGAATGATGTAAAAATATGTATATTTATTAACGGCTCTGGGATCTTGGACTATGTGTTTAATAACATTATCAGGCAGTGTTTTTTCTCTTAATTATATCAAAAGCACGCTAGGTAATGGAAATCAAGACAATTATTTTAATGGTAAGACATTATATTTCACAAATTGTCATACTTTAATTGATACCCTACTTTAATCAGAGTTAAAATAATTATAAGAAAAAAGTTGCTTTATTGCTTGCTTGCTATGCTGAAGAATAGTGAATATGCTAATGGATGCACTCTAAATAGGCACATTCTTACAATATTAGCGGCGAGTGATAAAGCTCTCTCATAGTGTTCGCGTTGGTTGTGTTGTGAAACTTAACCACACCTCGTTTTTGTTGTTAAATAAAATGAAAAAAACATTGCTTCAAATGGAAATCGAACCCTTGACCACCACGTTACCAAATATAATAGTAAATATATAATAGAAAAACGAATTACATTTGAAAATGACCAATTACATTACAATTTCATTTTGATCCGAGCGACACGACAGCTATTGCTATAAAACATTTTATTGCTCCTCAAACATTCGCTTATTATTGGATACTAGATACAACTTTTATAAATGTAAAATTGTATTTTTGATATCAAAGTAATGAAAATTTTATATAAGTTTTATAAATAACTAGGCTTGTCCTGCATCTTTGTTTATGGGAACTTTCGGGCGTAAAATGAAAAAATCCATTATTTCTTCTTTTCCTAATAAAATGTCGAAAACCTACGTTTTCCACATTCATGAATTTGGTACATGGTACTCGTATGTTGTGTGATGAAACTCATCATCAATATGTGCCGGTTCGAATTCTGCTACGTTCAATTTTTTTTAAATATATTTTTAAAATATTAATCATACTTGTTTATATTTCATGCCAACATTACGTGTTTTAATAATAATTTTGAGCATTTGCGTTCTGTTTACGGCACTTCAAGACATCTCAAGCGTCAAATAAAAGTTTTAAATGTACAATAGTTGAGATTTGGGTCGTGTGTGATTTAAGCTAGCAGCATTGTTGGAGCCACAATGCTGTCTTCCACACATTTATATTAAAATACACAAGTACCTAAGTAGTAAGTAAGGTACCTGTAATATTTATGGTTTGTTTAAAATTCTGAAAATATGGGCATTTATTGTAGTTTCGATTAAACAGAAAATTAATGAAAAATCTTTTCGTATTTTTAACTGACTTCTGTTTTCGAAAAGGCGGAGATTCTATATTCGGCAAGTATTTTTGTGAGTTCATCAGTTTCTTTTTAATTGATATGCCGATTTAAAAACATATTTTTTTTACTTGTAAAGGCGTAGTTTCCCGTTCGTTCCACCAAGTTATTAATGACGCTTAAAGATATTATATTAATTTTAATTTAAAAAAAAAATATTTAGCATACTGCGCTAATACATAAATGTATTATTGAATATGCCATCATGGCACAGTATAACAGCTTTTGACTGTTAAATCGATGGTTGTGGGTTTGGTACTTAATCTTGAGAGTTGAAGCAGAACGAACCAAGTCATAAAACACTCCGTTTCTCATTTTCTGCAAAATTTACGACACATTGCGTTTTGAGTGTAATAACTAAAAAAATTAAATAATTTACCATATATTAGAAAACCACAATTCCCAAATCCGAGAGTAATTTCTAAATTTAACTAAAAGATAATATTTAAATACCTGATCTTAAATATAAATATGACGGGTAGTTGTAAATGTTATTTCAATAAGGCTGAATGGAGAATCCTATCAATCACGTCAGTGGACATTCAGATGGATAGATCAATCTTGCAGTGCCAAAATTTTAAGGACAAAATAATGAGGCCAGTCGTAGCTTAGCGACAGGTTGTGGGCTCCCATTCGAGGAGATGAGATACTAAATATTTTTATTGCTTCGCTCTGGTGTTGAGTTCCGCCTCTCAAAACGCAATGCTTCCAGAATGTGCGTAACGGAGTGTCTTAACACTAGGTTCCCTCTGCGTACCCTGCAGTATGGGAGAGCGTGAAGTTGATTTAATTTATTTAACTTTTAATTTCCACTTTAAATATATGGTGTAGTCTTCCTTAGTACTTAGTGCTACTAGACCTAGCATTGAATTACTATAACATCGAGTGTTTACAATAGAAACGGATTGACGCACATATATAATCTTACTCAAGTATTCTATATGCCTATGTAATACTTAAGTATATCTATATTCATAAGTTTAAAGCTAATTATTTGAGGCTGTCGTGGCGCAGGGGCACAAAGGTGTTACTGTAACGCGACGGTTGTGGGTTCGATCCCCACTAGGAGAATGAATTATTTTTCCTTAAATTTCATTTTTTCGCTCTGGCATCAAGGCAAAAGCCCGGCGTTGATTTCTGCGACTCAATACGCAAAATATAAACACTTAACACTAGGTTTCCTCTGCTTACCCTACTATATGCGGGATACAGCGTGAAACTGATAAAAAATAAGTATATCTATATGAATGTTGGAAAACAATTGCATATAACAAAAAATATCTACATTAGTGGCTGATTTAAAAATTAAAATTATTCCTGTATGATGGTCTTATAGTCTGCGATAAGTATTGCTGATAATTTTTTCTTCTTCTTTGGCCTTTTTTTCTTCATCATTTGCTTGTTATTTGTGTTCAGTTTGGCAAACGTTAATGCAATACAGTAATAGAAGATAATTTACTGCTCCCCAACTAGGACTCAACATACACTTTTTATTGTAGAAAGGAGAGTAAATTGCCGATTTTTGTATCAGTTCTACTACTGGAACGGAAGGATGTGATCTGGTAGTATGTGTAAGATTTTGTTATTTCAATTTGAATGTAGAGAACTTCATTGTTTTAAAATTTCTGTATCGATTATGGCATATTTAACACGTACTCAAAAAATACGAAGAGTATATTGAAACAAAAACAAAAAATTATGTTATAGTAAATTTTTAAATTCAGGCCATCGGCCTTCATTCAGCCGTAGTTCTAATTATTCTGAGTGTAATAAACTACTATGCGGTAGGTAAGGTTCGACGCCGCTTTCAGAAATCTTTATATTTTCATTCTACCAATGTTTCTTTTTCAAAAAAAACTAGAAAATAAAAACCGGAGTGTTCTAACACTAGGTTCACTCTGCTGTTTGCGGAATACAGCGTGAAGCTGATTTTTTTATATTACTTATTTTGGACATATCTTCCTTCATTGTTTGATAACATAATAAAGCAAATGTATAAAAATAAACAAAGTAAATCCTCGAAAACTTCACACGAACGTTATTGTCTCTGGATTAGA